>CAUYQG010165269.1:0-35965 GCA_963574415.1 Tarsius wallacei
GGATGGAACTAGAGTTTATAATACTGAGTGATCTCTCACAGAAACAAAGATCTGAGTATCACATGTTCTCACTCATATAGTGGACCTTGAACATCTATCATAATACTGTAAGAAAAGGACTGACAGTGGTGGGAAACTATGTGGGGGGGTAGGGAGGGGAAGGGAGGTGGGACTAACAGTAGTCAATATCTGTCTGGGGGTGGTGAGACATCCCTTATTAACAAGGGTGCCTGAACGATGCACATTTGTATTCCTAACCCTTAACTGTACCCCACAATTTTATAATAAAAAATATGTTTAAAAAAATAATAATTCTATGGAGACTAGAAAAAACATAGCCTCTCTTGGGGAAGATTCCATCAGTCATGTGAGTTTCTGGAGAGCTACATAGCAGATTAGCATGTACTTTATGAGGGTAAAAGTGGAAGACCAAGATTGGACTGGGCTATCCCTTTGCAATCAAAAGGCTTTAGATGGAATTTTTTGAGGAAGGAAGATTCCATGAGAGAATGAATTTTATTGCTCTACTGAAATTCTCCCTTCAGCACTCTGGCTATGAGTAGAAACTTTTGAATTGGAGTGGACCTATGAGTATGTGTAACAAATGACTGTGTATCTTGGAAACATTTGAAATGCCTGAGTGTCTGTGTGTGATATTTAAGTGTAACACTTGAGTAAGTCTCAGAGTTAGTTGGAGTTAATAAATGCTTTCATCAATATACTATGGCATTTATAACTTGTATCACAGCTCCTCTTAAATCTCTAGGTGATTATGTCCTACAACACACCATTTGCATGCTTTTGTTTTCATGGTCTAGATGCTGCAAATCTCTTCTCATTTTTTCTGCTTTGCATTTTCATAGTATTCAACTTGTATATTTTTCATGGTGTACATCATATCTTGCCTTTTGTGATGGAGGTGATTTGTATGCATGCCATTTCCCCTAGAAGATACAACAGCTGTCAGACTCTGAGCTCCCTCCCTGGTAAATATCTGTGAGTCTATCTCTGGGTGACTCATAAATTCTCATTGGCTATTTGTCTTGGTACATTCAGATTTCTATTACAAACTATAGAAACTGGGTGGCTTGTAAACAACAGAAATTGATCCCTAAGATCAAGGTACTGGTAGATTAAGTGTCTGGTGAAGGCTCATTTACAGTTTCATAGATAACTGTCCTCTAGCTGAGTTCTCACATGGTGGAAGAGGCAAGGGGCCTCTTTTATAAAAGTACTAATCCCATTCATGAAGGGCTCTGCCCTTATAACCTAATCACTTCCCAAAGGCCCCACCTATAAATACCATCACATTGGGTTTCAACATATGAATTCTGGTGAGACACAAACATTCAGTCTATAGCACTATTTTTAAAGTTCTGACTCGTAACTGGTGGTATCTGATCTCTACTCCACCTTCTGACAATCTTGATACCCTGTTTTTCTTGCTCTAATATCAACCTAGCCAATTTAAGGAAGTCTATTGACTCTAAGGAAGGCTGTTAGACTCTCTCAGCCTTTTATAGCCTGTTTTGGATGACTGGCAGGTAAGACATGCTTCCCTGAGCTAACGTAGGAGATATTCTGTAGGCATCTCACAGTATCTTACCTCCTGTCATTTTTTTCCAAGGCTAGTTTCTCATGACCCATAAATGACCCTCAGACCATTACATTTCTTTATTTTCAAATTTTTTATTGTGTTAAAATACACATAGTTTACCATCCTAATTATTTTTGAGTAAACAGTTCATTGCTATTAAATATACTCACAATGTTATATAACCATTATCCCCATTCATCCACAAAACTCTTTTCATCTTGCAAATGTGAAACTCTGTATTCATGGAACAATAACTCCCCATCCTCTGTGCTTAACTTGACTCCTGGCAACCACTTTTCTACTTTCTGTCTTATTTAGGTACCTCATATAAGTGGAGTCATACTATATTGGTCCTTTTGTGACTGGCTTATTTCATTTAGCATAGTGTTGTCAAGTTTCATCTATGCTGTAGCATACATCAGAATTTTTTCTTTTTAAGACTGAGAAATATTCTGTTATATGTATATAACATGTTTTTGCATATCCATTCATCTGTTGATGAATATGAGTTTCTTCCATGTTTTTAGCTGTTGTGAAAAATGCTGCTATAAACATGGGTGTACCCTTATGTTCTCTTTTATTTTTGATTTGCTTCTTTCTGATCCGTGGAAGAACCTGGGCACAGCCTGTTTTTGTTCCTGTCAATAAGACACTGAGAGGAGGGTTTGTGTGTAAGTGATCATTAAGGACATATTTCGAAGAGAGACTAGCAAGGCAGTGGGGAAAGTGGAACAGGGAGGAGGACAAAGACATAGAGGTATACAATTCCAGGGAGTCTGGCAGAAGAGAGTGTGAGCTGGATCACGCAGGGGAATTTTGGAGTGTAGATTATGTTTCAATGCTGTCCCATCCCAAGGGAGCAAGGGAGCTGAACTTTCATATTCCTGTACCTATTAGTCATACCTTTTGGGGATGTGAACTCCCAAGCACTTCTGGTTTTCTGTGTGCTTGGACAATTGCTTGGACAATGTGGCTCTAGAAACTCCAGGACAGTCCTTCAAATTAGCTTCACAGGTGTAGGCTGTTGAAAACAGAAGCACAGGAAAGCTGGAGAAGGGTCACCCAGAAAGAGTAAAAGGGACTGTGGAGGCTCTGGATAGAGCACCAGCCATGTCCACTCCAGCTTCTCTCTGGGGATTTACATTCCAGTGTCCTCAGCACAAACCATTACTTGCAAACCCCTGCTACTGACCTTCAAGGAAGCCCACTGAGAATTCATGAAAATATGACTTTTATCCTCTCCAGTATGCCAGCATTTCTGAGAGGGGTGCTTCAGTGAACATCTCTACACAAACTATGTGAGAATAGCAATCATGTATTCTGAGTTCTAAGTTTCCAATTCCTAGTAAAAAGCTTTGCAAATGACAGTGCACTATGAATTCAATTGAATTTCTGCTTTTCTGGACATAGGATCTTTGTATTGAATAGCACATGAGAGAAAAACCCAAACAAAAATAAAATTTGAAAGACAAACTGTCTTTAAGCCCAGATGAGCTTACTGGACTGAAGGTTGTTTCATTAGTTGTGTTTCTTGCCTTGAAAGTAGGCATTAAGAAAAACAATTTTCTTGGGGCTTTAGACACATTATGCTTCACATGGATGAAGTCTTTTTGTGCAGATCATCTGGTCATACCTGGGACTTCTCTTTACATCCAGAATTGTAAAACCTCAGATCTGATTTTCTAAAGCACTCTCAAGATGTTCATTATTATCTTGACAATCCTTCCTACTTCTACCGAAATTAGTTCTGAAGGTTGTTCACAAAGTTAAAGAATGATTTTACTTTTATCAACTGTGGAAGGAAAATATTTTGGGACAATATGGCAGTCAAGGGACATTATTAATGTTATTTTACAAACTAATAAATATAACCTCCATCATATGAGTATGCTTTTATACTCAGATCCTAGGGACTTCCTATTGCTGGCAATTCTTCATAGAGGAGAAGATGTTATTAAAATCCACAAATCCATTTCTCCCACTGGAAACATAACTTTTAATTTGACAGTCATAAAAGTCATCAACTATAACCATAACCACCATTTTTAAAGATAGAGGAAGTGAGGCAGAGAAAGTTAATGGCATTTCACTGAAGTTATATTAATACAGTAATAGATCCTGCCATTAAGTACAACTTGTTCATTTTTAGTCAAAAATAAATTTCTTTTATTGGAAATTATTATTGATTGGCAATCTGGTTTAACTTTCCTCAAAAATGTATCTCTTTTCTAGCCTTTATTCTTACTCTTTGCTATATAAAGTCCAGATTATTCAAATAAATTTTGAAACTCAGTGGTAAAATTGTGCTTTATGCTATTAGAGGCCAAGGATCATTGCCATTTGTCATATAGGATTTTTGAGACTGAGCTGTACAGAATGAAGTTCAAGTCAGATTTAAAGTCAACCAACTTTCATTAAGTGACTTCTATGTGCCTTCTATGTGAAGTACTTTCTCAAATAGTATTCAATTTAATCCATACATGAATCTTATGAGATTACTGATCCAAATTTTACAATTGAAGGTAAAAGCTAATCTTGATGAGCAGCGTATATTATCATTTTATCACACTATCCAGCAATATCATTTTTCTAAATCCCATGATTATCTGGAACACTTCACTTACGGACCATTAGCTGGTACTCATTGATGATTTGTCAAACTGGGGAAAATATATTTAGGAAAAAAATCTGATGACCTGGATATTAACATAGTCTTTGAAACAAGCATTATCTACAAAGTTGGGGAATTTCCAAAGAACTATGTACTTTGAAGAGCAAGGAAAGTTAAAGAGAAATAGAGATTATGGTAAAAAAGATTGTGTAAGGGAATCCCATTTAGTTCTTCCTAATAGGGTAAATACCAATGAAATATGAAGACAATGCAACATCATACTGAATAAACACAATGCATGATATGTAATAATAAAGCAACTTTACTTTAGAGTCCCAGTGTATCTTTAAGTTTAATACATAGCTCTTGCCCTCTCACTAGATGAACATTCTAGCAAGACCCATCACTTTTCTAGTTACTCTTAGGCAATACATAATTTTAAGATCAGTTCAAGACATAAAACACAGTTTAATACTTGAAATATTGAGTTAGCTGTAATATTCACTTAAAACTTCAGTCCTGGTTTAAATTTGAGACTTCTCACTCTCCCCAGCTGCTAGACAGCCGAATTGCAGTTAGGGAAGAGAAATAAGTGCTGGGTTTCTCTTTTTCCCCACCTAGCACATTTACTTTTTTCTCTTTTGCTAATCTTAGCTTCTTTTTTCTTTTTTTTCTTTTTTTGAATTGGCGTCTCACTCAGTCGCCCAGGCTGGAGTGCAGTGGCCGCTCCCGGTCATTGCAGCCTCGACCTGCCGGGCTCTGGCGATCCTTCCGCCTCAGCCTTCCGAGTAGCCGGAACCACAGGCGCGCGCTACCACGCCCGGCTGACTTTTTTTTTGATTTATTGTAGAGATGAGGTTTCGCCTGCCCAGGCGGGTCTCGAACCCGCGGGCTCAGGCAATCACTCACCTCAGCCTCCCAAGGCGCGGGATTACAGGCTGAGCCATCGAGCCCGGCTTTAGCTTCTTTTTAGAAAGGTTCTTTTTCCCCCCTTTATTTTATTTTAAAGATGTGAGGTACAAGTCAGGATTAGGTGCATAAGAGGTTTATGTGTAGGTGAAGTCTGGGCCTCCCACTGATCTCCATTTCCCCTGGTTTAGGATCAGGTACCCTTAGTGATGTTATGTTCCCTTGTCACATCTTAGCTTCTGAGCACTGCAGATTGGATTACAGGAGGGGGATAAAATAAGGGGAGCAATAAGGTTCTTTTTTTTTTTGAGTTGGAGTCTCACTCCGTCACCCAGGCTGGAGTGCAGTGGCACACTCATCACCACCCCAGCATCAACCTGCTGGGCTCCAGTGATCCTTCCGCCTCAGCCTTCCAAGTAGCCTGAACTTTACAGGCATACGCTGCCACACTTGGCTAATTTTTTATTTATTGTAGAGACGAGGGCTTGCCATTTGCCCAGGTTGGTCTCAAACCCACGGGCTCAGGCAATCCATTAGCCTCGGCCTCCCAAAGTGCTAGGATTATAGGTTGAGCCACTGAGCCCCACCCAATAAAGTTCTTATATAAGAGGCACACCAAAGAGCAGAGAAAAAGGATCCTATTACTTCAGCCATTCAAAAAAAAAAAAAAAAAAAAGAGGCACAGTCCTAATGATACAGCATCAGAACGCTTATAGAAAAGGCATGTATCTAAAGTTGCTTCTTGTTCTCGTGGGCACCTTTACGGGCTCTCTGATGATTCACTTTCCCCTATTGCAAGGAATTTTTCACCTGTAATTCTGAGAAGGAGGGCAAATGCATCTCTAGCATGGCTGATAGCTTACTTCTTTTACACTTTAAGCATCTATCAATACCTACATCATATATTAGCCAGGTTTCAGTGGAGGTTAATAATTTTGGGCAGAAAAGAGTTTAATATAGATAATTATTGCTTTTAGAGTTGTTTGAAGGACTGAGGGAGCAGATTTTAGGCTGGACTTTCAGGAATGACTCTATAGAATTTACCCACCAGGATAGTGACTACCTCTGAGCCCACTACTGGGCCTATTAAGAATGAGAAACCTTCTGCTGTCATTGATCACCACGACTGTCTTTGGACACACTGGATATAGAACATGGGCATTGTAGCTTTCATTGAAGGATTAACAGATCAAAGCTTTAGCTGCCACTTCAATCACCTCCACAACTACTCACCAACTGAGAAAATAGAAAATGGGCACGACTGCAGAGAAAACTCATGTTCTTATGATCACATTGCTGAAACAAAGATCCCACTTCACTCTCACTTTCCAGATCTCAGGCAAGTGATTATAATTCTCAGAGCCTAATTTGCATACAGAAATGTTGCTGTAAGGGAATCTGGGAGGTGATTTTAGCTTTCTAATCTTTCCAAACTGAATAAGAAAATCCACAAGAGCAAACTGAATGACAGTCTAATAAGAGAAGATCAGTATTAAGTAAACATGTCATTGGAGAAAACAGTGGAACAAGGAAGAGTATTCAGGTTTTTAAGGACATTATTGAGCCAAATTAAAGCATGCTTGGAGCCTGTCCTATTTCTGAACTTGAAGCTTTAGAAAATCGTCAATACCTTATTGTTTAAGCTAACAAAATTAGGAAATTTTGTGACTTGTACCTAAAAACATATTACCTGATATTCTACCACACTTTAAAACTATTTGTACTGTTTATTGTCGAATTTCCTTTCCGCTCTGAAATATAAGCTCTAGAATGGGAGGGAATTTTTGCCACCTTATTCATTACTCCCTTCTCAGTACCTGGACCGTACTTAAAATAGAGTAGACCTCAAAGATATTTGCTGAAATACTGAAGTGAAAAATAAAACAAAAATAGGCAACAAAACATGAAATTGTGGTTTAAAAGATGGCAATGATAAACAAGTGGTATTTATACTAGGAATACAAAGTTATTTTAACATTCAAAATAAGTGCGACATACCATATCAATAGATTAAAAAAGAAAAATTATATGACCAGATACAAAAGTTCTGATAAAACCCAGCATCCATTCTTGATAAAAATTCTCACTAAACTAAAACTTGAAGGGAAGTTCCTCATCCTGTAAAGGACATCAATGGAAAATGTACCAAATGTTGTACTTAATGATGAAAGACTGATCACATTCCCTTTAGGAATGGTAGCAAAAAAGGATGTTTATTCCTACTAACCCTATTCAGCATTGTACTCTGGGTTTTAGTCAGGTTAATAAGTCAAGACAAAAATAAAAGACAAACAGATTAGAAAAAAGAAAATAAAATTGTTTTTATTTGACAACCTGATTGTCAATGTAGACAATCTCCCTAAAATCTAACAACAAAAAAAAAAACCCAAAAAAAAACTATTAGTACTATTGGCTACATGAGTTTGGCAAGGTTGCAGGTTATAAGGCCAGCTATTTTTCTATATGCTAGCAATGAAAATTGGAAATTGAAGTAAAAACAGTGCCATCTGTAATAGTAATAAAATATAACCTACTTAGGAATAAACCTAACAAAATATCTCAATATTTGAATGTTAACCAAAGACAAACAAAAACAGTGGTTAGAGAAATTAAATAAACAAATGAAAAGATATCTTATGTTCATGTTCATTGATTGGATTACTCAACAATGAAAAAAAAAACCGTCAATTCTCAGTCTTCTATAGATTCAAGGTAACATCCATCAATAACCCCAAATACTTTTTTGTTAAGTTTGCAAACTGATTCTAAAATGTTATAGAAATATGCAGGACTTAAAGTAGCTAAATTAATTTGTAAATAAAAAGCAAAGTTGGAGGACTGTTCAGAATTTACTATAAAACTATAGTAACCTAGACAGTGGTGGTCTTGGTGAAAGCATAGTCATATAAATCAACAGAACTGAATAGAGTATTTAGAAGTAGACCAATACATATACGGCCAATTGATTTTCAGCAAAAGTGCCAAGGTAGCTCAATAAAGGAAGGATAATCTTTTCAAAGATAGTACTGGAACAAGTGTACATCCATATGAAAAGATAAAATGACCCATATTGCACACTATATTTAAAAATAAGTGCTAAAAAAGGCTTAAATGTAAAACCTGAAACTTTTCCCCCATTGTCAACTAACAAATTTTATTATTTTGAATTTAAAAAAAAAATTTATTTTAGAGTTATGGGGTAGAAGTGGAGACTTACCACATAAGTGGTTTCTGTGCAGTTGAAGTTTGGGCTTCTAGTTGGTTCTCTCTCCTCTAGTAGTGGAACAGGTACCCATTGTGTTGCCACATCCCCCGCCCCCCTAGCTTCCTCTTTTTCCTAGCAGTGCCCAGAATCTGCCAATCCTTCCCTTGTGCTAGTGTAACTAGTGTTCAGGACCCGCTTATGAGTGAGAGCATGCAGTATTCAATTCTTTGTTTCTGTGATAGTTCACTTAGTATTGTGGCCTCAAGCTGCATCCAAGTTGCTGCGAAGGAATTGATTTTGTTCTCTTTTATGACTACATAATATTCCATCATGTACATTTACCTCATTTTCTTTATCCAGTTCACTTTCAATGGCATCTGAGTTGGTTCTATGTTTCTGCTATTGTGAATAGTGCTGCAATAAACATGTGCGTGCAGGTGTCTTTTTGGAGCGATCTATGTTCCTTTGGGTATTTTCCCAGAAGAGGAATTGCTGGATCACATGGAAGCTCAATTTTCAGTTCTTTGAGAAATTGCCACACTGTTTTCTATAGAGGTTGGACTAGCGTGCACTTCCATCAACAGTGTCCCCTTTTCTTTACCGATATGCCAGCACCTGCTAGTTTTTGACTTATTAATGATAGCCATTAATAAGATATCAACAGTGTTAGGTGGTATCTAACTATAGTTTTGGTATGCATTTCCCTGATGATTAATGAGGCTGAGCATTTTTTCATGTGTCTGTTGGCTGCTTGTATGTCATCCTTGTATGTCCTTTGCTCATTTTTTAATTGAATTATTTTTCTCCTTTCAATTCATTTTAAATCCTGGCTTGCAAATATGTTTTTCCCATTCTGTGGATTGTCTCTTTACTCTCTTGATAGTTTCTTTTGTGTGCAAAAGCTTTTCAGCTTGATAAGATCTCACCTATCTTAGCTGTTTTGAAATTGCTTTTGAGCACTTGGTCATGAATTCATTGCCTACTCCAATGTCCAGAAGGGTGTTCCCTATATTTTCTTCTAAGATTCTTATAGTTTGAGGTTTTACATTTAAGTGCTTGATCACCTTTTTCATTTCTAATAGTGTTTATTGGTCTCTCTCTCTCTTTTTCTTGGTCAATCTGGGCAGAGGTTTGTCAATATTATTTATTTTTTCAAAGAACCAGCTTTTTGTCTTGTTAATTCATTCCATGATATTTTTGTTTTCTATTTTCTGCAACTGAGATATTATTTTAATAACCCAGATTTTTCTGTTGAAATTAGAATTCAATTGTTCTTGACTTTCCAGCTCCCTTAGGTATGATGTTAGGCTGTTTTTGTTTTTTGCAATCCTTCTATTTTCTTGATATGAACATGCAATGTTATGAACTTCCCTCACAATGGTATCCCAGAGATTTTGGTATGTTGTGTCTTTGTTTTCATTTGTTTCCAGGAATCTTTTTATTTCCATCTTGATTTCTGTGTTGATCCAAAAGTCATTCAGCAGCATGCTGTTTAGTTTCTTTTTTTCTCTTTATTTTAAAGATGTGGGGTACAATTCGGGGTTAGAATTGCAAATGTTCATTACACAGATACCCTTGTTGATGAGGTGTGCCCCTCCCTCACCTGGCAGTTTCCCTCAACTGCCAAGCCCAGTCCCCCCTCCCCTGGCAATTTCCCACAACTGCCAATCCCTTTCTTATAGTATTATGATAATTGTTCAAGGTCCACCTATGAGTGAGAACATATGTCTTTGTGTGTTTTGGGGGTTCTTGCTGGTGGTGATATTTATTTTTATTCCACAGTGATCTGAGATGATACTTGGTATTAGTTCAGCCTTTTACAATTTGTTCATGCTTGATTTATGCCCGAGAATGTGATCAATTTTGAGGTATGTTCCATGTGCTGATGGGTAGAATGTATACTCTATAGTTGTTGGTGGAGTATTCTGCAGATGTCTAATAGGTCTAATTGGCCGAGTGTTGAGTTAGGGTTCCAGACCTCCTTGTTGGTTTTTTGCTTCCATGATCTGTGTAGAGCTGTTAGCAGGGTATTAAAGTTTCTGGTTATGATTGTGTGGGTGTCTATGTCTTCCCTTAGTTTATGCAGCAATTGTAAAATATAAAACTTCTAGAGGAAAACATAGGAGAAAAATCTTTGTCACAGGGTTAGACAAAAATTTCTTAGGTAGAATGCACAAAATACAAACTATAAAAGAAAAAATGATAAAATGTCTGCTATTTGAAAAATACTATTTTTTTAAACATATTTTTTATTTTAAAATTGTGGGGTACAGTTAAGGGTTGGGTATACAAATATGTATCGTTCAGGCACCCTTGTTGATAAGAGGTGTCCCTCCTGTCCCCAGAGAGATATTGACTACCATTAATCCCACCACCCTTGCCCTCCCTGTCCCCCCCATAGATTCCCACCACTGTCGATCCTTTTCTTATAGTAGAAAAATACTATTAAAAAATAAAAAAGCAAGCCATAGACTGAAAGAAAATGTTTGAAAAACATATATGAGACTTTGTATTTAGAAATATAAAGATGTATCAAAACTCAATAGTAAGATCAAAACTAATTTTAAAAATTGGGCAAAGGCTTTGAGCAGATGCTTTATCAAAGGAGAGACTGATGGCTGATTGCAAGTAAGCATGAAAAGATATTTATCATTAAATATTATGTAAATGCAAATTAATGCTACAAGATACTGCTACACACTTATTAGAACAACAGCATAAAAGAATGAAACCTCATCTTCTTCATTTCTCTCCAAACCCGCATCCCAATTTGACAATTCTGGATGTTGATGAGGATATGAAGATATAAGGATATGGAACATCTGGAACTTTTATACATTGCTGGTGGGAATGCAAAAATAGTACAACCATTTTGGAAAACAGTCTGGTAGTTTCTTATAAAGATACACGTATACATGGGGAGGACCCCCCCAAAAAGTGAAATTACTTTTTGGAGGGTGAGCTCCTTGTAGTACAGACTTCCCCCACTAGGTAAGCGTTCTAGGAACCCATCAACATCCAGTGTACCAGCTATGATTGTTGTGAGAAGCTGCATTTGGCTTCAGTTAATTTTTTTTTTTTTTGAGATTCTTTCAGTGTGTTTGTCTATTTCATGATGGGTGATTTGTGAGCACACCTGCCTACACTGTGCTGAGTGTTCACTGTTTTTGACCAAAAACAACATGACCCCTGAGCCCCACCCTTCCTTTTCACCCATCTCACCCCAAGTGACTATTTTTTTTTTTGTTTCCCTGGAAGAAAAAAGTCCTCAGAGGATTTGCTGATGTGGAAGAGGTTTCAAACTCTCATTTTTTGTTTCAAACAAAAAATGTCAGAAACACTAAAAGCATGAAAATTGATGAGTTCAAAAACTGTTTTCAGCAGTGGAAAAAAGTGTCTCAATAGGTATATTGCATTAAACAGAGAGTACTTTGAAGGTGACTGAAGGTTAAACATGTAGGAATAAATACACAAGTTTTCATGAATTGTCTTTTTTTTTGTTCCCCCTCGTACTTACCATATGGCCAGCAATTCCACTCCTAGGTATTTACCCAGGAGAAATGAAAACATCTGTCTACACAAAGGCCTCTATGTCAATAATTTTAATAGCAACCCAAATGTCCACTAAATGGTGAACGAATAAACAAAATTTGGCCCCATATAATGGAACATTTTTCAGCAATAAAAAGGAATAAACTACTGATACATGCAACATGACATCCTGGAAGAGCAAAGCTATAGGGACAGAAGTTAGATCAATAGTGGTTAAGTACTTGAGTAGAGGAGGTATCAATTACAAAGGACACATAGGATTTTTGATGAAAATCTAGATTTTGATTGTGATGATAGTTATAAACTGTATACATTTGTCACAATGCATACAATTATATACTTTAATAAAGGTGAATTTTATCACATATAAATTATTTTAAAAAGTAGTGAGGAATATTGAAACAATTTAAATAAAAAAGTAAGCCTAAATATCAACTGCAAATTTGGTTACAATAGCACATCCAGAGTGATAAATAATTCTTGTAAGAGGAATAAATATTCAAATATATAATTTAATAATTTGAAATAAGAAACTGCATTCAAAATTGAAGTATACATGTTATATTTTGAAAATTGTTGATTAGGAAAAAAATTAATATACCTAAGCTTTTAATTCAAGCAGTCATAAAGAGATCAATAAATAAGTCAAAGGAGATCACGATAAAGAAATTAAAGAAACAATAATTAATTAAAAATAATTAATAAATGGTAAAAGATTTTAGCAGTTTAGAAGACAGGAATAAGAAATTTTGTTCAGTAAATTCCCCAAATTGTTGAGAAAACTGTAAAATGAGTTGCTGCCTGACTACTGAAGAAATTAAGTGACACTAGGATTTAGAATAAGATAACCACAGATAAAAAGAAAATACTATAACAAAATAAGATAAGATGTTTACTACCAGATTAACTTTTCAATTTAATTTATTTAAGATAATGTGTATTATGTTTATGATTATGTAAATAGCAATTTTTAGCTGTTCTATGTGGAAGGGGATACTTAAAATGAAAGTCACTCATGATCCTGCTAGTAATATTCATAATTAATAGTTTGGCATGTATGTTTTGTAGGTGTAATTTGCTCCCTATCGCATATATCTATCTACATATAAGTTTATAAAAACAGGATAATTATGTACATACTGTAAATTTTTAGAAGTGGAATTCCTGTATAAAATTATATAAAATGTTTTAAGGATTTTTATTTTTATTTTCAAATTGTCCTCCAGAAATAGCATAATCGATTATTTTGTAAGCACAGTAGTATGATTGTCTACTTCTCTATCATTTGTCAATACTATTGCTTTTTTCCAATTTAGTATTAATTTTTGAAATGAATTTTATTCTTTTTGATAACCAAGTGCTATATGTTCATTGAAGAAACTTTAGAAAATTCAGAAAAGGGATGGAAATTTTTAAAATGCACCCTCAATCGGATGCCTAGAGAAAAGCTATGGTATCTGTCTATGTTCTAAGCTTTATTAACAGATGAGTATATATCTGGTCACATTTAAATTAATTTTCATATCTTCATAGCTCTAAGTCCTACTCCTTATCTACTTATATATTAGGTTCCCTCTCTAAATATTTCTAAGAATATCCAAGATTACTTACACATGTAAACCAACCAAATGTTTCCTAGACTCTCCCATCTGTGTTACTTTCCTTCTGAGATTTCCTGGCAGAAGGAAAATATTTTCTCATAAGCAATCAGTTTCTGACTGGAGTTCTTTGCTGTCCTCAGCTACCATGTCCATTGGTCTTGTTTGTACCTCAGCTATACCTGGAAGACTACTGTTGCACTATTGCTCTTGGATTATTTACCACACTGCATGCCTCCTCCTCTGGACTGCCTTACCACCTTGGGTTAATAGCACTGCTGCCACCCCCTCTAAACTAGTGAATCTGGGATGCTCATGAATTTCTGTCTTCATTGCCACCCTTCTCTAGTTGACTACTAGTCTCTAGAGCTTCACCAAACCTGTTGTCCCCAGATCTCCATTGCATATCTCTCAAAAGCCAGGAAGATGATACTTTTACCTTCTTTTCTTGTGCCCAACCCTTTTCAGAGTGTTATCTCCATAGCAGAGTTGTTTGGATTCACAATAATATATACCTTTTATTTCCTCCACAGTCATTTCCTTTCTAGAGGGCTTGGGTACTATGGAGCTTAGGGCAGACTGGGAGAAGCTAAAGGCAGTGGGGCCAGGAGTGGTCATGTCTGCCCTCCTATCCTTCCCTCTTCCATTGCCCCTTCTGATCCCTAGGAGCCATTGCTATTTATGGTGCAGTGTGCCAGATTTTTTCTTCTTTTGTGTTGACTTATTCTTTGGGGCTCCATGTTCTTTCTTATGATAAGTCTAGTCTGACTTTGCTCCAAGTTCTTCTCCACACAGATCTATTCATTTATGTCTGAATATCTGATACTCAATTGTGAATGGTTTCCAGGTGTTTTCTATGGGCCCAAAGAAGAGCAGGAGGCCATTGAGGGTGTCTAAATAGTCTGTGATGATTAAGCAGCTCTTCAATGTTCTTTGATAGTCTTTCTCTTTTTTGAAAGTAAGATTTATTGAGAAGACAGAAAATCTCCCACAGTGAGAGGGGACTCAAGGGGGTTGCCTAACAGCCTTTCTTTAAAAGTGGTTTGAGAAATTCTGAGAGCTAGAGAAGGTGTTCCAAGGAACTTATGTTATCAAGAGCAAATTTTGATAGTAGTTCAAATTTATATAAAAGGAAACAGATGAAGTAGTTGTTTTCAAAAATATCTATTTAAAAGAGAACAATGACATAATTCTTGAATATGTAGTCAGTGCCTTTTGTGAAGATCAAATGAATGTGCTATGACTCAGTCACTCAGTCAAACATTGAGCTGATTGTCAACTACCAGTCATGGGGGGCTTGGCTATCACACACTTTAAAGTATTTTCATTCTTAGTTGTAAGAATAACGTTATTCATAATGATGGACAAGTATTTAATATCAGAACACAAAGAATATAGAAACTGCTATATGTCAAGTTAATGATGTGTATAAAATATTAATAATTCTCAAATCTTCAATATGAACGTCACCAAATCTGTAAACAGCATCCATTTGATAAAAATTCTCATGTAGAACATCAGATTTAAAAATAATTGAAAAATCAATATTAAATGGGGAATGTGAAGAAGACTTTTCATTTGAGTGGGAATAAAGGCTATTTTTAACCACATGTGTTATTATTAGAGAAGTGTGCACAACCAGACAAATGAAACAAAATATGAAAAATACTAGTTTTTTATGTAAAATTCAAGAATTTCAAATATTACAATAAAATTGATTTTACTCTATTTCATGCTTAATGCATGGTTAAATTTAAATTTTATTATATTCTTGGCTCCCAATATCATTTTAATATGCATTTAAAAGTATGCTTTTTCTTATAAAATTAAATTAATTGGCATGTATCATTGTTAACAAAAAAAACAGTTAAAACTTGATTTCATATATGAGTATGTTTTTTTTTTCTTTTTTCTTTTTGAGTTGGAGTCTCACGCTGTCACCCAGACTGGAGTGCAGTGGCCGCTCCCGGCCACCGCAGCCTCGACCTGCTGGGCTCCGGTGATCTTTCCGCCTCCGCCTTCCAAGTAGCTGGAACTACAGGCGTGCACTACCACACCCGGCTAGTTTTTAAAAAAAATTTATTGTAGAGATGAGGTCTCGCCAAGTTGCCCAGGCGGGTCTCGAACCTGCTGGGCTCAGGCAATCCACTCCCCTCAGACTCCCAAGACGGGATTACAGGCTGAGCCACCGCGCCTGGCTTCTTTTTTCTTCTTCTTTTTCCCTTTGGCTTTTAGGGGAATCAGCCAATATAATGGGTATATATTAAATATAAAAATATGATTTGTTGAAGATTGAAGATTACATTTAAATGGAATTTATAATACAATAGATTTTCAACCTAAAGTTCACATCATTATAGTACAAAGCAAAAACTGTCAAAGATATTAACAAATAGCCAAGGGATTGAAGACCTTCTATATCTGTGCTATTCCATATGGTAGTCACTAGCTATATATAGTTATTTAAATTAATTGATATGAAATAAAAAATTAGTTCCTAGTCATACTAGTCACATCTCAATTGCTCAGTAGTATATGTGAATGGTGACTATTATATTGGACAGTGTAGATGTGAAATATTTGCATTTTCACAGAAAATTTTATCAGATCACATTAATCAGTATTAATGTGAAAGGAATTTATTAGTTAAAATAGTTAGAAAGGCTGTTTATGTGTTGAAGTTATTCTTGTAAATGTCTTTTCAATGACTATAAGTATTTAGAGAACAGGATTTCTGTCTGAACAGAACTTGGTACGTACTAGATGCCATACAAACGTACTTATTTTCTTACACCCGAATGCCAATATAATAATAAAGGCAACAACAGCAGAAATGATAACAGTACTATTATTTATTTTTATATACTTTACATTATATAAAGTGCTTTCATATAAATGCTCACTGGAGTTTGAAAAGAGTTTTGAGATATTATCAGGCATTATTACTTGCATTTTAAAGTTGAGAAGTCTGAAATTCAGGGAAGTGAAAGAACTTTTTAAGAAAATAGGAATAATAGTAATAGTTAATGTTTATTCATCATTATTGTTTATTAATAGCTAATATTTATTGATAAACCATTGCTATTTTTATCTATTAATATTAATAGCCAATATTTTTCACAGCATTGAATTATATAATTTAATGATCACTAACCTACGATTAAGCACTACTTATAAATTTTCCCATTTTATAAATGAGATAACAGGCTTAGGGGAGTTAGGCAACTTTCCCCCAAAACTAAGATTTGAACTTAGGAAGTCTATTATGCTTGTTTGTTGGTTTAGATTCAAACTCTGGCTTTTCCTGTGCCCTAGCTTTTGTGCTTAAAATTCAAAAATTAACATGTGCCCACTTGATAACTTGGTAGTCCTCGTTGTACTATTTTGAAGGAAAGAGAAATTTAACAACTAGCATACATGTCAAATAACCCAGCAGTATACATTTTACTGAATGTAGTCAACCTTGAGATGCTGTGTACAGATGGCATCTTGCTGGGACAAACCAAAGCTGCTGATCAAAGGAACAAAAGCCACGTACCTCTGTAGAGTCAGCCTTGCATTTGTTTGCAGCTGAAAACAATTAGGAGTTTCTGCTACAATAGAGCCAACTCTGACAATATGCTGTCAGCCAAAGTTCTAGAATATGCACAATTAAGCCAGCCTCAACTTGGCATTGATAAGGAATAAAGCTCCAACCCAAAACAGATGCCTATGTAGTCATAGGTAAGGACCTCCAGGTGTTCTTATCAATTTGGGCCCAGCATTTTGGAGACTGGGTAATTCACATGACTCCAACTTTGTGACAAACATGAGAGTAAATTTTCTGAGTCTCAGAGCTTGGGCAGACATAATGCTACACAGATGGAGGACTGATGCACAATTTGAAGTATTGTCACATTTGGGTCTATGGCTAAAAAAGTTTCTGCAAGCAGTCAAGACATGTTGTTGCACACCAGTCAATAAAAAGTTGTTGAGATTCAGCAAAATCCTGTCGGCCATGAAGGTGAAAACCATATTGTCAAGGACTTTTTTTTGGTCATTATCTGCAATACAAATACTAGGCTTCTGTGGCACATTGTATATGTGTGTGATGTATATTGTTATAAGAAAAAGAAATTTCACAAACAGAAGATAATGAGTCTGTGAGTATGTGTGTATATTGGTTGAACTCCTTCAGCTGCAAATGTCAAACTCGATTCAAATCAAGAAACACAAATTGGAATCCACTGGCTCATATAACTGGGATTTTCAAGGAGTCAAGCTATTTTTAGACATGTTGGATTATGAGGTTAAACATAATATCAATAAGGGTACCTGATCTCAAACCAGGTGAGGTGGGAACCAAAGGGAGGCTCAAACTTTACCTGTACAATGAACACTTATGTACCTAATTCCGAATTGTACTCTACGTCCGTAAAAAATTTTTTTAAAAAGAAAATACCGCCGGGTCCGTGGCTCAGCCTGTAATCCCAGCACTTTGGGAGACCGAGGTGAGTGGATTGCCTGAGCCCGCGGGTTCGAGACCCGCCTGGGCAACTCGGCGAGACCGCATCTCTAAAATAAATAAAAAAATTAGCGGGCGTGGTAGCGGCACGCCTGTAGTTCCGGCTACTTGGAAGGCTGAGGCGGAAGGATCGCCGGAGCCCAGCAGTTCGAGGCTGCGGTGGCCGGGAGCATGCCGCTGCACTCCAGTCTGGGTGACAGAGTGAGACTCCAATTAAAACAAAAACAAAAAACAAAAACTCTTTGTGTAATAAATAACTGATGTTGTAAGAGAGCGAGAGAGGGAGAGAATCTTTTTCTTTTCCACCATCTCCCAGATCTGGATTCCTCTGTTGGATTCATTCTCAGGAAGACTCTCTTCAGATAGCCACAAAGCTGTTCTTAACCACATCATTTTAAATAGTCCTTAGGCTCCATAATCTTAGAAGTACTTTTTCCTCCAATAGTTCCAGAAAAAGTTCCAATGAAGGTTATGATTTGTCTGACTTTAGTTACCTGACCACTTGTGACCAGTACTATGGACACTGTGATTTACTAGGCTCTGTCATGTGCTCACCTCTGGAAGGAGAAGGTAGAGACCACCTCACCCAAACCACATAGACTGAGAGTGGGAGAAAGGCAGTTCCGGGAATAAAGAATGAGTTTCTGATGGCAACCAAAAAGAAGGAAGGTTACTATCCGTGTGTGTGTGTGTGTGTGTGTGTGTGTGTGTGTGTGTGTATGTCTGTATGTATATATGTGTGTTATGTTGTTTAAGACCAAACATTAGCCTATGTTCATCAGTGACATTAACAAAACCCAATTCAAATAATATTTATAACTTTTGTTAGTCTAGAAAAATTAATACTCAACTACAGTTTTCAGTGTAAGAAATAAGTGACTCATCTTGGGTTGATGCTGATAAGTGCTAGATATAAAATTCAAATACCTTTATAAATGTATACCATATTAACAAACACCAAAGTAAATTCTCATTAATTTTTGTACACTAGTGACTTAAAATATAATTAAATAATTAGATATTTAATAGATTTGAATAAATATTTGTTGACTTCTGAATGAATAGAATAAAACTCCCAATTAATTTTTCTCTATTATTCTTTTGATGCTTTAAAAATAATTTGATTTGTTTTTCCACAACATCCTAGATGTTTGCTGGCATAAGATACAATTAAACCCATGATCACTAGATAACACATTTGACTTTTTTTTTGAGTTGGAGTCTTACTTCGTCACCCAATCTGGGGTGCAGTGGTACGCTCATGGCCACCCAAGCGTCAAACTGCTGGGCTCTGGCAATTCTTCTGCCTCAGCCTTCCAAGTAGCTAGAACTACAGGTGCGTGCTACCACACCCAGCTAATTTTTTGATTTATTATAGAGACAAGATCTCACTATGTTGCCTAGGATGGTCTCGAACCCGCAGGCTCAGGCAATCCTCTCACCTCAGCCTCCCAAAATGCTGGGATTACAGGCTTGAGCCACTGCGCCTGGCCACATTTGACATTTTGCTTGACTTTCATAGACTTTCAGTTATTGAACTCATGAGAAGCAAGTTAATAACTTTTTTCTCAAATAAGAAAGGAATTATTGGTGTATAAAATTAGGAATAATAATAATATGAACAAATCATAAAGTATGAGCAAAGATAGCTGCTAGTGATCTAAATTTCTAATTTTCTTTGAGTCTGCAAAATAAGGAATGATTTCACAACATTCTTCAAACTGAATCCACAAAATGTCATGCTAATTATACTTGAAATGGGACATTTGATGTGATTTTAGTAGCCACTACAGCTTTTTTCTGTATCTCATTGTAGGTTTAGATTCAGGTCTTACATTTAAGTCTTTAATTCATTCAAGTGACAATCTTAAAATTTTGAAAGATTTTCAATATAGGATACGATTTCAGAAATCAACAGCGCCCAAAACTATGGGTCACTGGAAAAGAAACTTCATACCACATAATGATTTACAATTCTGAGTTAAAAGGCAAAAATATCTACTCCCCTAAGATACATGATTTGTCATTAAAGAAAATAGCTAGAGTTTGAGGTTTCACGGTCATAGAATGCTATGCTGTTTGAAAGATTTTTATGACTACTCTCTCCCTTATTCTTATGAAAAGAACCACAGTAACTTTCCATTATACTCTTTTCTGTTGTTTTAAAACTTTCCATCACACTGCTCTCTGTTGTTCACTCAAAATCATCTTATGATCTAGAGTGAGATGAAGTTGCTAGTGTAAATTTTGGTGTTCCAAGTGGTAAGTGAGATGATAAGGGAGGAGTGCTTTCCAGAAGATGGTATCATGTTGGTTTTCTACAGGCAGCATTCCACACACAGGAGCACTGTGTGACTGTTCTTCAGTCACTCCTGAAGGCTGACATCCACATTATTTCTGCCTTACTCTAGGCTGTCATCATATATGTATATCTAAGATCTCAAAGCTCAGGGTCTCCCTGTGCCTTACGTGACAAATGTTCTGGAATGTCTTCCTGGTTCCTGTCTTTGTTCCTTTCCAGATGCTCTTTTTATAGACTGATCAAGCCACTAACATATTGAAGATCTCAAAGCTCAGGGTCTCCCCATTCCTTATGTGACAAATGTTCTGGAATGTCTTCCTGGTTCCTGTCTTTGTTCCTATCCAGATGCTTTTTTTGTAGGCTGTCCAAACCATGAAATTTCCATTTGTTTTTGTTTTTTTAAAAATTTTCAGCTCTGTCATCAGCCCTTGGGTCTAATAACACAACTACCTATTCTGTTTCCATTCTTATTCCTCTGTTCAATGCCCTGTGACTTGCCACTAGAACGGTCCTTCTTGCTGGACATCAGTCTTTGTAATTTATCAACAGTCTTTAGGTATTAACTATTTTCAGCTTAAGACTATTCCAAGGCCTGTCAAAGGTAAAGCTCGTGATAGAATATACGGACACTAAGAGCTCAAAGTTCAGAGAAGAGAGGTAATAAGAAATGAAGGAACAGTAGAAGGAGAAAAAGTGTGCATCGCAGAGTTTTGCAGTCACAGGAGTATTACTTCTCTGGAGACAAGACCTGAAAGAACAGTTCAGTTAGGAAGCTGTGTTGAAAGCCAATGTCAAGAACTAGTATAGCAGAACAAATGTGATAAGGATCCCACTGGGGCAGTGCCACAGAACATCAGAGTTGGGATGGACTTGTTCAGGGAGCCAGCCAGGAGAGTGTTAGAACTGGAACTTCATCTTAGCTTTTTCTAAAATCTGTATTGCATCCATATGTGGTGCAGCCCTTTCTGCCCTCATTTCTTAAGAGGTTTCGTATGTGTTCTTTGACAGTACAATAATTCAACCAGCAACTAATACATCCAGTTGTGCTAGAAATCAACTGAATTTTTTTCTATGCTGTTCTTAAGGATATTATAAGAGGTAAAACACTAATGTTGTGCTTATCTCCAGCCAGACTATGCCTCACATTTCCCTAATTTACATAGTCTGCTAACTGGTCAGGCTGACTTTTTCCTAGTGAAGTGGTGTTGGTCCCTAGTGATCTACGTATTTTTATAGATGACCTCAATGATCGGTCTTATATTGTGATGCTCTTTGTTGAATACTGGGATTTTACTTGTCCTACGTCTATGTCCTGGCATCCTTTTCACTTTTTTTTTTTTTTTTTTTTTGAGTTGGAGTCTCAACTCTGTCGCCCAGACTGGAGTGCAGTGGCCGCTCCCGGCCACTGCAGCCTCGACCTGCTGGGCTCTGGCGATCCTTCCGCCTCAGCCTTCCAAGTAGCTGGAACTACAGGTGCGCGCTACCAAGCACCGGCTAATTTTTTGATTTATTGTAGAGATGAGGTCTCGCCTGCCCAGGCGGGTCTCGAACCCGCGGGCTCAGGCAATCCATTCACCTCAGCCTCCCAAAGCGCGGGATTACAGGCTGAGCCACCGAGCCCGGCTCTTTTCACTTTTATGACTCATCAAAATTAGTGACATTAGCTGGTTCTCTAATTTAGTATCCATGTATAGTGTGTCCAAGCTAGAAGACTTGGGGGAATATATGTAGTTGATATTTTCTTATTATTTCTTTATTCATTTTGATTTTATTCCTGTTTATTGGATGAAGAAGGCAGCTGAGGAGTTCTGACTTTGTTAAAAAAATGGCATCCAGAATCATTACACCATTGACTACAAAGAATGAGTTTCTATGCATTGTGTTATCTTTGTAAAAAGATAAAGGAGAGAATCAGATATTTTGTAGAACTTGTCTCCTTTTCAGGTATCAGATCATTTGGTCCTACGTCTTCTAGTGAGTCTTGCTTATCTTCTAGTGAGTCTTGCTTATCTGAGCTGCTGCCTTAAAAATGTGTACTTCTGTAAGGGGTGACTGAAGGAGTGGGCATTATCTTTTTAAAATTTAATTTAATTTTAAAGATGTGTGGTTCCATTCAGTATTAGATATACATGTGGACATCGTACAGGTAAAGTTTCAGCCACCCTTTGGTCCCCACTTTGCCTGGCTTGAGATCAGGTACCCTTGTTGATGTTGTGTCCCCTCCCCGCCAACCTGGCAGTATCCCGCTACTGTCAACCCCTTTCTTATAGTATTATGGTAAATGTTCAGGGCCTGCTTATGAGTGAGAACCTGTGGTACTCTGTTCTTTGTTTCTGTAATAGATCACTGGAGTAGGCATTATCTTAGCTTCAAAGATAATTTGCTGAATGATCATATGGAAACTTCATTTTTGAAACATTGTAAGTAATACATAAATCCTACTAAATTAAAAACATACGTGAAATGAATCTTTTTTTCTCTTTTCCCATTATAAAGTAACCAAGATCCTATAAAATTAGAAACCTTAGCCATATCCCCAACTATATGAAAGTCTGTTTTTTTCTTTTTGTAGAGCCAGTAAGACCATGGTTGGTGTTTCAAATCTATTATTCATGATTTTTGTTTCTTAACCACGGTGGTTACTTGACAAAAGTCAATGAAGACTACCTAATTTTATGAGAAAAACTCCAAATAACTTGAATATTCCATTGTGTCTGTATGGTGGGTTTAAAAATATTCTGGGAAAACATTCCTTTATAAAGCAGATGACTGAGGTGCTAGTGTTAAACAATTTTATATCAATGTAAAACAAACAAACACCTGGATTCAAAGTACAGGGTGTCAGAAAATTCTAGAAAATATGGTGAAAAGAAACTCATACTATTATGGACCTTAAGGTCTTTTTTTTTTCTGTTAATAGTGTGAATTATTATGTAGAAAATATAATATTACATGGGAAAGATGCTTAATTTTCCGTTTGTAGAATACAAATGACTAGATAACTCCAGAACATATTCTCCCATCTGCTAGGAATGTTGTGTGCTGATGGTTCACAGCTGTTCCTCTCCAGGAGCTGCCTCAGTTGAAGGGAACCATCTCTCCTAAAGTTATGCCTCCACAGGAGTAGCCCATGTCTAATATAGGGTCAATGTGCAGTTACTAGGTCTGCACTTCACCTTAATTTCAGACAACTCTGAAGGGCCATTCTTTCTCCAAAGTTCCCTGTGGGATCAGCAAAACCACTGTTAGAACTGCAACATACACCCCAGCTCAGCTTTTCCTTCAGTCCAGTTCTCACAGGTGTCTTTCATAATGTTATCCTCCAAGGAACTTCTATCATGCAAATCTCTACTTGAGAGTATGTTTCCAGGTAAATAAACCTATGACAGTTGGTACCAGAAATGGTTTCAGGGATCCGACTCTATAATACAGTTTTGGAGCTGGATGACCTCATTACTAGTAGTAGGTAGAATGCTGATAGACCCTGCATGTTATATTCTACAATTGCTAAAATTTTTACTGCTAGTAAAGTGGAATAATAAAATATTGAAAGGGAATGCCATGGCTGTTGCAATATCTCAGGCATTTGAGAGCCATGGGGGAAGTAGAAATTATAAGAATTATGGAAGTGATTTCTCCTACTGGGTAATAGTGATGCACTGGAGAAGACAATGAAAAATTAAAGATTAATCAATCACCAATTGAGGAGAAAAATAAAAAAATTAGAGAATCATTTCATCAGTATATAAAGAGACTTAACTCTTAAAGCTGAAAGGACAGAAAAATCTTAGAATCAGGTCCTAAACTTGAGTGGCAGAGCTTCAGATAAGTTTTTAAAAATTATTTTATTTCAATAGCTTTAGGAGTACAAATGGTTTTTGGTTACATGGATGCATTGTATAGTGATAAAAAAGTCACTCCAGAGAAATTTGAATGGCCTGTTCTAAAAGTCTTCTGATTGGAAATATGTGGGATGGTGAGATTTGGAAAGGGATATCTGGATCAATTGTACTCTATGAATTTGAACCTTGGATACTGTTGAACTCCTTGAGCTGGCAGAAGTGACCCATTCCTTCCTGTTAAGTGCTGATGATAGCTCTTGCTTAAAGATAATGTAGAGGTCTCTGCCTTGCAGGTTAATACATGTTCCTATAAGAACATACCTTCCCTTTCACTCCTGCTCCCAGACTCATAGTTAGAACCACATTTCAGCTTAACTCAGCAGGGCAATCGCTGAGTCTAAGGGAAAGAATGGACTATATGCTAAAGAAGATGCAGGATCCAGACAAAATATTCCAGGACATCTAGATACACCTTATTAATTACAATCATCAGCTCCTCATAGCTTTGCCTATTTGTTGTTTGCTTCCTCTGTAGAAGTCTTGCACTGGTGTCTTTTTGTCAATTTCTCCAATACATTTCCAGCAGATTTTCCTTTAGATATATTTTGAGGAAACATGATTTGGCACATAACATTGTATTATGGCTATATAGTTTTCTCCTTATTTCAGCAGCTTGTAGAGGTTGTGCCTGACCAGCATAGCTCTTCCTTATTTAGGTAAGCAATAAAATCAGCTTTGTGCTTTTTTATTTCAGATATTGAGTTATGACTCATCCTTTAACAATACTGACTTCATTAGGTTATTTTGAAGGTTAAAGTGAAAGTAGTAAACATTCAATACAAGCTGCTATTTTTTCCATGCTCTGTTATTTAATACATGGTTCAACATGGCCTTTGATCTTTTCATCAATATAAAAATGCCATTTCCCCCCATTCAGGGCTTGAATTTTATTTTGTTCTCTATTAGCATTACAACCTTTCCCTCTTTCCTTCCTGAAATTCTTGAAAACATTACCAATTTATTGTCCTTTAACCCCTTTGTGTATGTTTAGTTAGAAAGAGTCCTTGAGGCAGAGCCAATTTCTCTTAATTAATATTTTATTTTAATTAAATATTTTGTTGTCACCAGAAATATTTATTGCGTTCATGTCTAATTTCAGGTACTGCCGGGAAATTAGTTCAGTTTATATCATTATTAAAAATCTTCTAAATCTCCAAGCTCCAGAACTTCAGTGTTTTAACTTAGATATTTAGATAAGAAATAGAAATAGTAAGGTTGAAGTTGGCAAGTAGTGGCTACAGTAGGAAGCAGGTAAGGACTGGTAAGGACTGGTATAGTTATATCTGAGCTACTCTATAGACCTGGGGCCTCATTGACCAGAGTTTTGGGTCTATCTACATTTTGCTGAGGACCAGATAGAGCTATTTTGTGTCTGAAAGTCAAAAAGACCACCTCGCATGTGGTTTCTGCAGTTTGGAAGGTGGATCTTTTTCTCCTTGAAATAATCTACACATGCAACCAAACAGAGGTCTGAGAATCCCTTGGTAGGTATGTAGACTCAGAAATGAGTTAGATGTTCAGACCAAGGTTGCCTAAATTTACAAACATGAACCAGATGGATATGAACATTTTATTCAAGTTAATACTGGTGATGAATTTCCCAAGATTCTACCCCTGCCCACCCCCCCACCCCTGGTTTTCAGTATTTGAAGATAATCACCCCTATTGTTTTCTGGGTCACATCAGCTATTTTCTAGTTTCTTAGGTGAGTTCCTATTTTATTTCGGACAGAAGAATGATCTTTATTTTATAATACATATTCTATAGTCCTTTTAATGAAAAATAAAGGTAGGCTAGATCAGGCTTTCTCAGCCTTGGCATTATTGACATTTTGGGCCAGATAATTCTTTGCAGTTGAAGTTGGGCTCCAACATCTTTATAGCGGATGTGATGTTATTTTTGGCATCTCCCTTAACTTAAAAGAAAATATAGCTGGTAGTAATTATGCCATACCATAAAGTGCTAGAGAAGGCAGGAGGCTTCCCATTATTTTAAGTCCTCAGAAAAAGTATGGGGGTCAAAGACATAGCTACTCACTATTGGTTGTAACTCCAATTTTACTGTATGACCTTGAATGAGTGCTTAGTCTCTTGGTACTTTCAGCTTAGTCATCTGTAATATGGTTGATCTCTAAAGTTATTTCTAGCAATGTGAATGATTCACCTTTATGTTTTCTGTATCTCCCATGCAGTCTGGTGTATGATAAGTGCTAGATAACATTTGTTGAATAAATGAATATTCTGAATGTTCTGTGGGTCTAAGGTTGTACTTTAACTAGAATTTGAAATTATAATTTCCAAACTTTACATGTACAATGACCATTTGTATACCTAACCCTGAATTGTACTCCACATCTTTAAAATAAAAACTAAAAAAATTATAAGATATACTAGTCTTATTTACCACTGGACCCCCAGAGAGGAACGTTAATAAATATTTATCTAATAAAAGCATGGACAAACATCATACGATTTTTATATTACATGATTACTTACAACAAACACAAATCCCAATGCTTTACCACATTAATTCAAAATTGCTCTCAGTGAAGGTCATTTGCCAGAAGATGTAAGTGTATCATGGTATTATAATACACATTTGTCCAAAAAGTGAGTGGTTCTTACATTGCATTAGGACTTATCCTGGCAAATTTTCACCTGTCAGCCTTCTACAAACAGCTGTGATTATTCAAGGACAGCTTTCTTGGCTTTGAGTCGAGCCTCAGAAACAAGCCAGATTTGGTCCCTTTGAAGTCAAGATGATAGAGCAAGATACAGGGAAAAGACAGCTACGTTTTAGCATTAGAAGGACTTAGGTTTCAGGTTCAGTTCTGCCTACCAGGTATGTGTGTTTCCAGAAGTTTTTAAACTGTTGACTAGGGATCAATAATACTTGCCTCCTTGGCTTGTTCAGGTTAAATGAAAGAAAATACTTAATGGCTGTCAATAATCATTACTTTAAAAATAATCCTACAGTTTTACTTTGTGGTACATAATGGATATGCTTTCAAAATTTGCAAATGTACAGGTACTTGTATATGTGCACCTGCACATGCAATCAATTTTTTACAATTGTAAATTTGACATAAAACATAGAAACTTTGAAATGGAAATAGGATGCCCTTAGTTTTTCTTGTTTGAAATTTCAGGTTTAGGTACAGTTGGTTTTGCAGCATGAATTCTGTGTTCTCCATTAGCAAATAATTGTTTTTGGATTTGTATTCACTTTAAGTTGAAATAAATATGGTTTCTTGGTCTCCCAGGAATTTCTGGTCCCAAGACATTTTTGTTATATATAATAAAACAAATCAGTATATCTTGGTTTTTTTTTGTTTGTTTTTGGTCAGAGTCTCACTCTGTCACCGGGGATGGCGTGCAGTGGCATGATCATGGCTTACCACAGCCTCGCCTCGATCTCCTGGCCTTTGGTAGCCCTTCTACCTCAGCTTCAAAGTAGTCAGGACTACAGGTACATGCCTGTACACTACACATGCCTAATTTTTATTATTTTTATTTTTATTTTTTGTAGAGAGGTGGTCTCCTTCTGTTGCCTAGGCTGATCTAGAACTCTGAGCTCAAGGAATCCTTTCGCCTTGGCCTCCCAAATTGTGGGATTCCAGGTATGAACGAACCACCATGCCCAGCTAATGTTCTGATTTTTTTTTTTGGAGAGATGAGGTGCTGTGTTGCCTAGGCTGGTCTCCAAGTCCTGGGCTCAAGCAATTATCTCTCTTTAGCCTCCCAAAGTGTTGGGATTATAGGCGTGAGCCACTGCAATTGGCCCTAGCTCTGGTCTTTACCAATTATGTGGCTTTGGGAAACTCTTAACCTTTTGTACCTCACTTTCCTAATGTGCAAAATGGAGATAACAAGTGTACTTATCTCATGTTGTTTTTGTAAGAAATAAAAGACTCCATGTTTGTAAGTGTCTTGCATATGATTTGATAGGTGATAAAGAAAATTTATTGATCTATTTCTAAAACCTATCCTGGAAATTATGCTTGTAAATTGTAGAGATAGAGCTAGCAGAGAGCATGCAAAAGCCTAGATTTTGGCAGTTTCTACCCCTTTATTTTTTCAATTTACTCGGAACACTCTTCACAAAACAGTTGTTTAAAATGAGGCTTTCTATAGTGTTTTTGAGATTCTCTGGTGTATATTTAATTCTATCACTCTTCCCAAGTGCCTCCAGTGCACTTAGATGGCTTCACAGTTGAATTTTTCTCTCATCTGTTATGGAATTCACTAAAGATAGTGTACAGCTATAAATAAGCCTACCCATGCAACCGTAACCATGGCAACCACCAGCCTTCAAATAGGGAGAGTGGGGCTTACAAGCTGGTCTTAACTTTGCAACAGCCCAATACATTCTCTTTCAAATTAGACAGCTCAGAATTGTGCTTTGCACACAACACAGCTTAAAAACGTCTCTATCTTTTACTTCGATCTAATACAATTCATTTCTAACTTGCATGCATTCTTTGAAAGCACTTTACCAGTTTCTGTATCAACGTATAGTGGGGTTTTCCTAACATCTATGTTTCTCAGGTCACTCACTTGCTCAAAACTCTTCAATGACTCCCTGGTGGATATAGAATCTGTCTCTTCCCTGCTTTTTAGCTTCATTTCTCACTATCCTTCCCATGACACCCTAAACTTCAGGTTTTCTCTTAAAATTTTGTATTCCCCAATGCTGTTCTATTTCTCTCTCTTTCTCATTGAAGTTCTCGCCAGACTCCCTTATTTGCTTTTTAAGCTTTTACATTTTCTCCAATCCCAATCAAAGTGCTTCCTCCTGTTAACTTTTCTGTTTTGGCGTGGTTTTAAGATTACTCTACTTCTTGCCTTCCTCCCTTGAACACATCTAGAATACCAACTGTCCCACCTGTGGGGACTCTTCTTCCAGGCAAGCTAACTGCTTAGTTAACTTCCTTCCTGTCTTTGTTCTTACCTGGCCTTCTTGCCAATGTCTACCTGGACCATCCTGTTTAATTTTATAACATCAGCTCAGCATTTTTGAGCTCCCATTCTTTTTACCCCTTCATTTGGCCATAGCACTTATCCCCTAATATATTAAATAGTTTACTCATTTGTCATGTTTGCTCCTTATTGTCTACCTCCCTCCACTAGTATGTGAGCTCTGCAAAGACAGGGATTTTTGTTCTTTTATGATGTATCCTAAATGGTAAAACAGTACTGGTACACAGTATTAGCTAAACAAATATTTGTTGAATAAAATTAACTCGTCTAGAGCAATATTTGTGTCAATGATGGCATATACTTGCTAGTTTTTGCCAGACCAGAAACAGAAAACCTATTTAAGAATTTCACTTTTTACTGTTATCTTTTTTATTTAATTTGTAATACTTTTCTTAGGTTATAAAATTAAACTATCCTTTTTCCCTCTTCAGATACCCTTTCTCCATCTCCCTCCATATATAGTTATAATTATATTTTACTCTGTTAGATCACTCACTCACATCTAAGAATAATTATCTTAAAAGAATAGTTTCTCATACAAGTACTTTGCCTTCTAAATGTCTTTCTCTTCTCTCTCTCTCTCTCTATCATCATCATCATTTATATCTATTACTTATCTATGTCTATCTGTGGTCCAGAAGTATTTGGGAGTTAAAGGTTTTTTTGTTTGTTCTTGTTGTTGTTGTTGTTGTTGTTGTTGTTGGTGGTGGTGGTGGTAGTGGTAGGGAGGAACATGATTGTGCCATGACCTAGAGCTTCCTCTTCTACCTTTAGGTGGAAATGGCCCCTGTGTCTACTGTACTACTCTAGAGTGTGTTGATGCTTACTTTAGAAAAAGAGTCTTGGTTTTGCCCAATGAATTCTAGATAATCTGATATCTGAACTCAATTGCAAGAATCAATGAATGATTTTAATATTTTATAGTGCTATTCTACATGTTTACCTAACATGCAGCCTTGGGATTATGAGATTCTATTATTGGCTTTCCCCCATATTTGAAGATCTGGTGAAAGTGATAAAAACAACTTTAGAGCAAAGTGCTTTCCTACAACTTGAAAAGTTCAATGACCTTAAGTCAGATTGTGGGGGTGGAGTGGGGCTCTCCTCAGATGAGCAAAGCAGGCTTTTCTGCTCTCTCCCAGCAGCAGAAGACTCTGCTTCTTACTCCCACAAGATCTTGGGCTTGGGAGATTTGCTCTTGTTTTTCTCTCCAGTCTCAAACAGGCAGGCCTTGCTTGTCGTTAACACAGAGGCAATCTCTTTCGGCTTTTCTCTCTTGTCCCTAATCTTTTTCATAACTATTCAGTGGAAACTGGAGGAAAAGATTTTGAAGGTGGATGCAGACTCCCCTTCTGTCTGGGGCTTCCAGGCGATCTAAACTTGTCCCTCCAAACTCATTTAATATTTTATTAAAATCTCAGATGTTTTATTCTTGCCCATTTCTGTGGTGGCTACCTCCTATCTCTACTCTTCTACTAAAGACGAAACAGTTATAGGATCCATTTCTCCTCAGATAGTATTGCCATCTTTTTGAATTTAGTTCAGTAAATTATCTTGAGACCTCAGCTCTCTGTGGGTCTTAGACATTTGGCTATCTGGCTTGTTCTCATTGTTAGCATAGAAGCTACTTTCTCTGTTGACTTTCTACACCCTGGGAGGAAGACATTTTAAATATCTGGAAGGATTATTTGGTCCTTTCCCAAATATGCTTGGTTTTTCCTAAATATCTTAGATTTTTGCTCACATTTTAAAGCTTTTCTTTTATTTCTTTAAACATATAAGGCATAGTATTTTATATTCTGTGACTAGTAATACCATTATCTGAAATCTTTGCAGACCTAATTCTGCTTGCTACTGCTTTTGATGCCTCTCAGGATTATTCTTTGTGTTCTTATGTATTTTGGGATTTTTTCTATGAGCTCATGTTCTTTTGAACTTTATCTGTAGGAATTCTTTGAAGTTTCATTCTTTAGAGATAATTTGTGTTTATGGAGCATAGCCAACTATTTTATATTAAATTGTCAGCCTGAGGTTTTTTCAGACCACACTGGTAGGATGAGTGATAGGTTGTGGTTATGAATTCTCTGGGATTTTTTTTTTCTTTACCTAGCATCAAGGCCAAGACAATTTAAATTTAAAATTTGCCATTGTGAGAGCTTATTTGGAGGTTCTAGAAAGGGAGCACAGCTACTTGTATACCCTTGACTGAAGAACAGCCCTCCTCTAATGGGGATGGTCATCCTCTTTGACTGAGTGTGCAGGTTTAGGAGGGATGTACATGGAGTGGTGAAGAAGGAAGGGGACACCTGCCTAGCCAACCAGATCAGCTAAATCAACCCTTGTGATCAATGGGGTGACAGATGTCATAGCCAGATCACCCTCATATCCAATTACATCATTTTGCAAAGTGGACTTACTTTATACTCACCATTATAATTACAATATAGCTCTTAGATATTCCAGTTTTATTTGGTGCCTGGTGGGGAGGGATTTGCCTATTTCACACAGACTTGTGACATTTTCTGTCCCCTCTATGTCCTGTATATCTATCAAAAAAGAATATCAATTTATTCACAGAAACAAGAAAAAGTCACTTTTATTTCTTGCTTTCCTACAAAGGTTCTTTTTACTTCTTTGACTTCTGTAGATCCCTTACATTTGTACCTGTTCTGCAATGAATTATTTTTTTTTTAAATCAAGGAATCACCTCCTTTAATAGACTCAAAAGAACAAAATAGATTCTCTTCTTATTTTTTAATTGACAAAAATTATATGTATTGTGTACATGATGTTTTGAAATATGTGTGCATTGTGGAATGGCTAACTTGAGCTACTTAACATATACATTACCTCACATACTCATTTTTTTGTGGTAAGAACACTTAAAATCTGCTCTTATTGGTTTTAAAGATTACAATGCATTGCTATCAAGTATAGTCACTAAGTTGCACGATAAATGTCTTGAATCTGTTCCTCTTGTCTAAATGAAATGTTGTATTCTTTGCCCAACATCTCTCCAATACTTCCAACCCTCACTGAAGCTCCAGGTAACGAGGTGTCTACTCTGTTTCTATAAGTTCAACATTTTTAGATTCCACTTGTGAGTGAGGTTTGGTGTTTATTTATTTTCTGGCTTATTTCACACAGTATCCTTCAGATTTGTCCACATTGTTGCGAATGTGACAGGATTTCATTCTTTTTGATGGTTGAATCATATTCCATTGTGTATATATACCACATATTCTTCATTCTTCTGTGGCTGAACACTTAGGTTCATTCTATATCTTGGCTATTGTGAATAGTAGTGCAATAAACACAGAGTGCAGATATATCTTTGACCAACTGATTTCATTTCCTTTGGATATACACCTAGCAGTGGGATTGCTAGATCATATGATGATTCTCTTTTTAATTTTTGGAGGAACTTTCACACTGTTTTCCATAATGGCTGTAGTAATTTACATTCCCACCAACAGTGTTCTCTTTTCTCCATATTCTTGCCAACACTTATTATCTTTTGTCTTCTTGATAATAGTCATTCGAACAGGTGTAAGGTGATATCTTATTTGCATTTCCCTGGTGACTATTGATATTGAGTTTTTTTTTTTTTTATATACCCATTGGCTATTTGTATGTCTTTTGTTTTGGAGAAATATCTATTTATATCATTTGCCCACATTTTAATTGGGTTGTTTTCTTGTTATTGAGTTGTTTGAGTTCATTATATATTGTGGATAGTAACCCTCTATCAGATTGTTGTTTGCAAATATATTCTTCCATTCTATATGTTGCCTATCATTCTATTGATTATTTTCTTTGCTGTTTAAAAGCTTTTTAGTTTGATGTAATCTTGTTTATTTTTCTTTTTGTTGCATATGCTTTTGGATCAATATCCAAGAAATCTTTGGCTAGATCAATGTCATGAATATTTTCTCCTATGTTTTCTTCTAATACTTTTATAGTTTAAGATTTTACATTTATGTCTTTAATTCATTTTGAATTGACTTTTGTATATGGTGTGCTATACGGGTCTAATTTTATTCTTCTGCATGTAGATATCCAGTTTTCACGTTTATTGATGAGACTGTTTCTTCCCCATTTTGTGTTTTTGGCACCTTTGCTGAAAATCAGTTGGTTGTAAATAAATGGACTTATTTCTGGGCTCTCTTTTCTGTTCCATTGGTTTATGTGCATCTTTTATGCCAATAACATTCTGTTAAATCCATTAACGTGGGATAACTTTCCATTTATTTGTATTTTCCTCAACTTCTTTTATCAATATTTTATAGTTTTCAATATACAGGATTTAGTTAAATTTATTCATAACTATTTATTTTTTTGTAGCTATTAAGAATGGGATGAATCTTTTATTTATTTTTGGATAGTTGTTAGTATACAGTAGTACTACTGATTTTGGAGTGTTGATTTTGTATCCTGCAACTTTCCTTAATGTGCTTATTAGTTGTATCTGTTTTTTTGGTGGAATCTTTAGAGTCTTCTGCACGTACAATCATGCCATCTGCAAACAAGGACAATTTAACTTAAACAAGGACAATTTAACTTTTCCTTTCTCAATTTGGATACTTTTAATTTCTTTCTGTTGCCTAATTGCTCTGGCTAGAGTCTCGAGTGCTATGTTAGATAGACATGGTAAGATTGAGCATCCTTGTTTTGTTCCTGATCTTAGAGGAAAAGCTTTTAACTTTTCCCTGTTGAGAATGATGTTAGATGTGGATTTGTCTTCTATGGCCTTTATTTGCAATGCAACAATTTTTATTTTTTTCTTATAGTAACAGTCATTTAGTTTATTGTCTTCATTTAATTTATTGTGGACAATTTTCCACCTAGGCATTCTTGGTTAATAGAGTCTTTCTTATATATGAGTATGAAATAAGAGAGTAATATAAACCAGATTGTTATATCTACTTTTCATGATGGTAAGATTACACAGAATATAGTAACATTGAAATGATATAAAACATAATCTTACACACTAGCCAAATACATACAACTTTTTAAAATACTTCAACCATGTAGATATAACCAAATCACCCTAATTCACTGAAATGCTAGCCTTTCAAATGTTCATTTGTGTGAATATAAATTTTATTACCTTAATTTTACACAACTTACAGCGATATTATTTTTAATGACAGAAGCCAAATTTAACAGTGTTTTACTTATTTTTTAAAAATCATTTCTTTTTTTCATTATATGGAATAAAATTGAAAATGTTTCCATTTTACATAGGTAGAAATAAAATAAATTAATATTATTTTATATTTTTTAATTACGAGGAAATTTAAATAATTTTTTGCCTTGCACAATAAATATATGCATACTTATAAACCAAAGGTGCCAAGGTGGTGTCATTTGAAATTTTTAAAAGTACCTATTTTTTAACCTGGCATTGGTACATGGACAGGCATACAAACCAATGGAACAAGATTTAGAGATTCCAGAAGCAAGGCCTCAATTTCTTAGCCAACTCATCTTTGACAAAGCCTCCAACAACAACCACTGGGGAGAAGAGAACCTACTCAGTAAATGGTGCTGGGAAAACTGGCTGATCACATGCAGAAGATTGAAACAGGACCCCTATCTATCACCATACACAAAAATTAACTAAATGGATCGAATATAAAACCTCAAACTTTAAGAATCTTAGAAAATGCAGGAGACACCCAAATGGAAATTGGAACTGACAACCTATTTCTGATCAAAACCCCAAGTGCCGGAATGGTTCTGGTAAGATGGCAACGGCATAGGTGGAATTGTGAGATTCTCCGAATCTGAGTTCCCAAAAAGACTCTTGCTTTCCTTCCCCCACCCCCCAGCCCACAGCCAGCCCAACAAGTCTGAGGCCCAGGGACCCTTGGTCCCATGCAGGGCCGGATATTGCGGCCCCTGGCTGCCCCTGCTCCACTATACGTGACTCCCATGGGCGGGAGTCTTGGGTCTAGGCTCCCTCCCTGGCTACATTGTCTCGCCCAGACCAAGCCGCCGGTCACCCAGGGAAGCTCTGGGCACCCGCCCCTCAGAGATACCGATTCCATTTCTGACTGAAATACACTGTGAGCGATCCAGGGCCTCTCTCGCCGCTCATCGCCTGCCCTTTGGAGTTTTGGAGCTCTGGAGCTCTGGGCCCATCCTGGCTGAGGCACTCAGTGCGACCCCATGCTTGTGAAAGGGAACAGCGTATCTTGAGGAGGTGCTGATCGGAGGCTCTCAGCTCCAGAGGAGGGAACTCCTGACCCCCTCCTCCACCCCAGCCTGCTGGTGGTGCCCCGGATCCAGTGCCCAGCTGTGCAGCTGATCCCTGGTGCCTCCCACACCACCACAGTCCATCATAGTGGATTGCCCAGGGACCCAGATGAGTGGAGAGAAAGGATCCCCGAAAGTGAAACTGCCACCTTGGCCATTCTCTAGGCAGAGATTTGCATTGCCCCACCCACCTACATGCAGCCTCCACCTCGGTTCCCAAGGTAACGTTGCTAAACAGAAGACAAAGCCCCTCCCCTATGCTGAATCAGGCAAAGGCAACTAAGTGTCGCAGACTTCCCAGGCAGCAGGCTAAAAGAAGAAACCCAAGCTGCAGTAAATGTAGCTGTCTGCAATGAAAGTAAGGGGAGAGACTGGAGATCAGAGCTGAAGAGACTTTAGATACTCAGGAAAGACTCCAGAGCTAGTCTGATTTCTTATTTTGACCTTTGATTTTATCACTTTGACTATTTGTTTTGCTCACTTTTGTTTGCTTATTGACTAACACTCTCTGTTTGTGTTAGGCAAAATGCCTCAAAAGGCAT
>CAUYQG010165276.1:0-16010 GCA_963574415.1 Tarsius wallacei
GGCCAACCACTCCCAAGATGAAGCAGAAGAACAATCTACCTGTGTTTAGTCCAGAGACCTATAAAAAGTCTAGAACAGGCCTAGGCAGGCATATGCTAGATCCTGTGCAAGTTTTCTATCCACTGGGGAAGAAGAGTGAGAAGAAAACTGGAGTCTTTTCCTTCTAAACTCTGGGAAACTCAAGCAACAACAAAGACCCCAAGCCATTCACAGCTCTCAAACCATGGGTGGATACCCTACATGAGGGTAAAAGTCCTGAGGAAATGCAAGTCAAAGCCCAGAAACCCAATGGCAGTGCTACAAAAGAGTGTCCATCTCCCTCTGTGTATGAGCTTTCATCTCCTCGACAGCCAGTCTCTGGCCACATATAATCCTGCTGCACCTTACTCTGCCAGGCCTCATTACTCTAACTCAACTCAATCTACTGCCATCAATCCATTCCAACCAGCCCCTACCAACATATCTTTGATGGGTCCATCCAGTCCAACTCGGCCAATTTCCATAAATGCAACCCAACTCAGGTTGACAACTTCAGCCCAGCCTCTTATCCCTCACATTGCTACACTTAGGTGTGCACCCTACAAAACATCTCTGGCATTTTTTCCACAAAAAGCCTATTTTCACTGCTGAGACCAAGTTCCAGTCACCACACATGCCTCAAAACCAAAATCTACTCCAAGACTTCAGTGGTCAACCAGTTCCCTGGAGAAGACGCAATGTTCTTGAACCAGTAATGTCAACACTTCACAGAAGACCAGAGAGCAGACCGTGAGGCCATGAAGAAGCAAGCTGAACAAGAGTGTGAAGATGCCTGCAAATACACCCCTTTGAGGAAAGTGTAGTGTTTTGTTGAGAGGAAAAAAATATGGAAATTGCTCAATACTATGGTTACACAAATAAGTGCTGCTAAGATGATTGGTATCATTTCTAGTATTAGCTACTTTTTCATATGTACATGGAAAAATACAAATTTATGTAAATGTTTCAAAAGTTAATGAAACTAAACAAAAAGAATGTAATACAATTGATCAGTATATGACTGATAAACATGTCTTTTCAGTTGGAGATTCTGTTAAATATGGTTTTTCTCTTGTAAATGTGGGGATCAAAGGCTGCATCACAAAGAAGATATCAAAAGTTTGATTGGCAAAGAGGGAAAAGGAGATAGTAATGGAGGAAAAAGAACTAAGCTAGTCCATGTCTAGAATGGCCAAAAGGAGTAAGATTTTATGGGCTTATGATAAGAATCAGGAATGGGGATAATGGCAAGAAATAGGCACAGAGTCTGAGATGTGCGCTAAAAGGATAGCATTTGGACAACGATGAAGATGGCAGAAGCTGAGTCTGGGTTGATCATAAGAATTGGAAAAAATCTCTAATGGAGGATGGCCTCATGTCTCATGACATACCAGGAACATAGTATAGAAAATAAGAATTAGTACATATCTCACAGATTTGGTCTACCTTAACCATATATGAATATAGACAGAAAACTTGAATACAAAACATATGGGATCCAGCAAGGAAGTGGCAAGGGCTCATAGTAGGCCTAGAGCAGCTGATAACCTGGGTCCTCAACAGATAAAATGCCACAAAATAAGGCCTATTCACAACAGGGCCTGGAATAAAAATCACCATTTTCTCAACAATGATGACAAGGCCCACAAGAAGTACTATTTGCGTTAACATTTACAACACGCAAAGCCAGTATCACTGTGACACTGATGGTGAGGTTCAGCAATGGACTATGGTCATCACAACATATGAAGGAGCCAGGCCTCAAAGTGAGGTGATTGGGGTCTCTGAGTTCCTCAGTGTTTGTAAGTGCCAATAGCACCCAACCTAGCTTTCAGAACAGCATCTGCAGGCTACCAGCAACAAGATCCAGCTTCTGGAAGGGCCTAAGTATTTAGTTGAGGGGCCTTCACCATTTCCCCCTCTAAGAACCAAGCATGTACAGCCTTCTTACCATCCACTGAAGCGCACCAGAAAACTCAGTTTGGAGTGTCCATTTCCATGGGATGAGAGAGGTGAGCACATGTGTGCACTGGGCCATTCCCAAAGCCACAGGACTCTAAAGCCCAAGGACCCTGAGGTGCCTCTTGAGTTGCCTCCAGGCATAGAGTGAGGGAGAGAGTGTTGGGTACAATGGGATGGAAGTGCAGGAAAGAATGGAGGGGCTGAAAGAGAAGATGAAGAATTGCATCAACACCATGGAAATTCAGTAATTACTTTTTAAAAATTCTTCTTTGAGACATAATTTACATAACAAAATTCACCCTTAACATGTAGCATACAATTCAGTGGCTTTTGGTAGATTTGATTTCATTTTTATCATCCCCAAAAGAAACCCCTGGACCTATTAGCTGTCAATCATTACCTATTCCATCCTTCTTCTGGCCCCAAGCAAAAACCAGTCTCTATGCATTGGCCTTTTCTGCCAATTCAAATAAATAGAATCACAATATGTGACCTTTGGTATCTAGTTTTTTTTCGTTTGGCATAATGGTGTAAATGTGTATTTATGCTCCATTGAGTGACAATCTTCATTCCTTTACATTGCTGTATAGATTTCTATTACATTAATATACCACATTTTGCATGTTACATTTACCCTTTCTCTAGCATCCTTTTTACCTTCCTTTGATTTTAAAAATATCTTGTTTTTTATATTACCCATTATGTTCATTCACTCTTCTGGTTTTTTTTTTTTTTTTTTAGGCTTATATCTTATTTACTTGTTTACTTATTTTGAGGTGAGGTTTCACTCAATGTTCATGGCTAGAAAACAGTGACATGACAATGGCTAACCAAAGGCTCAAACTCACGCTTAGTCAAGCTTCCTGCCTAAACCTCCCTAGTAGCTGGGACTACACGTACATACCACTATACCAGGCAATTGTTTTATTTTGTTTTGAGATGGAGTCTCACTATGTTGTCCAGGCTGGTCTCCAACTGCTGGACTCAAGCAATCCTCTTTCCTCAAACTCCTAAAGAGTTGGGATTACAGACATTAGCCACCTTCCCAGTCTATTTTTTAAAAATAAATTATCCAAAAACAGGGTGGATTTCTTTTGAGATTTCCTGACTCTGCTCCCCTCTGTGCCTTTTACCCTTTGTGTTTGCTACTCCTCCTAGCAGTTTCTCCTCTGTGATAAGGCACATCCTAGAAAGGAGCTTTGGCTGATCAGGCTCAAGAGTGTAGAGGGGCTTGCCTGCTTCAGCCCTTTAGATTCTACTACCAACTCAGGTGAAAGATAAAGCAGAGAGAAGATTCATTCTAACCTAGTAACAATTTATGAACAAGACTGCTTAGGTCTTGTATACATTTGTGTCCAAGTTGCATGCAAAATCAGTTCCTGAGAAGAAAACCAAAATATTCCAGCACTTAAAGCTATCATAAACTGTTTGCTTTCAGGCATCTCACTTAGCACTGATGTTACAGGCTTACTGATGAAAACAACCTTAAGATAATGCTGCTTCTCAAATATAGTGGTAACTTTACACTCCCATGGATTTTTCTATTACCTTCTTGTTTCCTATAAAAAATTTCAAATATTCACCTTTACATGGAACTGCATATTATACACGTCTTGCTCTTCCTGTGGTGAGCAATGTGGCTTCTCTAATAGGAAGTGTGTGCAACCTCTCCAGAGTGTCTGCTCCAGTCATCAGATCAGCATGGCTATTGCTAACAGTCTCTGGCACTTCTTTCCAGTCACTCATGGATAGTGCCCACCTTTACTAACATTCTATCACAACTGTGCTGTCTAGAAATGATGACCAGAGCCAGATGTCCACATTAGCCTCCTTTTGTCCAGGTATTTTTGACTGGAATATCACAAAAGCACTGAAAAGAAGTTATCTTCACTCAGTTACTTCACTATGACTGTTATTGACCAAGTTACAGCTGTGTCTTTCATGTCTATGACAGCCCAGTATGATAAAATGTCTCATGGCAATGCTATGGTACCTCTGTATCCAGGCTTCTCCAAGGGACACCATTTCAAATTCCAAATCAGAAACATATCCTACATTTCCCATCAGAAGGAGACCTGATAAATTACTATACTCAAGGCACAATGGAAGCTCTACTGTTGGAAGAACTTGCCCCCTACCTATAATTGTATGGCTCTGTATCTTACCCATGATATTGTACCACTGCTACTCAACAAGAAATGATGATGGTGCTAAAGGAGATTCAGCCCACAACACCAAACCACCAGCCTCCACCTCTGGAACCTACTACTCTGTGTCTGCTCAACCCATCACAGAAACAGCTTTTCAGGTGATTACAAAGAGTAAGAGGAATAAGAATACACTCAGCATTCAGAAAGCGGGTCAAATGGAAGCTGACAATGGCTGAGTGCACAGATAGGTAGAATTTAATTCCCAGAATCAACCACAATTACTGCCCTGTGCTCTCTGATTTCAGACTCAATTCAAGAATACCTAGTAAGTGGGAAGGTGGGACATCAGAATGGTCATCTATGCCACATGAAACAGAACCTCAAAAGCACACCAAGGATTATCATGCATTTTGCTCTTCCTGATTGATTCCACTGTGCCATCATGTGTAATTAACATTTTTCCCTAATTTAATCCTTTTGTCTCTTTTAAAGATGCTACAAAATTCTTCTTGGGTAGTGACATTTTTATATTCTTTTCTTTTCACCAGGATTTAAGACCATGTTCAGAGATCCTGTCGAAAGCAAGGAGGCTTACAATCTGACATTGCTTTTAAATTTCATGAGGAAGAGCTCTACTCGCTAACTTAGTTCAAGCTGTGAAATCTTATTCTCTCAAGAGAGTGAACAGAATTCATAGAACACCCTATGAAAATTCTAGGCTTTATCAAATATTTCATATTTTAACATTACTTTCACTTACTGACTTACAATAACCCCGTGAAACAAACAAACAAAAAACGAAGTAACAGTGACACCATATAACTAGTTATAACTAGAATAATCATTGCCAATTGCCTAATACAGTATCTTGTCCATGGTTCTTAAGAAGAGTTAGTCACAATTGTCCACTGTTGGAAGGTACCTGATTGCTACATTGGTGTAAAAGGAGAGCATCTCACTTACCAGGGACAAAAATGATTTCTTGATTTCATTGTCCTAATAGAAATGCTCCTGAAGATGGGTACTTCCCTGAAATCATAACCTTGAAGCTAGACATTTGGTCTGCCACAAACACCAGAATTTCCCAAGTCCTATAGTAGAAAAAAATATCCAAAATACTTAATAGTAGCTCACCACCTGAGCATGGGAATATTTTGATGATACCTCCAGTCTAGAGGTCTACTAATCTCTTGGAACTGCCTGCAGCTCCAAACCAGGAAAAATCAGAATAAGAATTCTGATTAGATCAAAGCCACACTCTCATTGTCTCTAGATGCCTACCAGACACCCAACCCACACACACAAAAAAAACCAAGAGCCCTTTAGAAACTCCTGACATTCATCAGTTTCTGGCCAGCAATGATCCTCTTGTCCCTGACTAGCAACCTGACTCTGAAAATGCCATCATAGGAAAGAGCAGCATGATTCTTGAGGACCAAGGGAAACATGAAAGTGAGAGTGAGTCTAGAAACAGTTTTGCAAAAATCACCACCCTGATATCTGATATCCACCTTTCCAGCTCTTCACTTCCGTAAAAGATCTTGACCAATCCAAAAAACCCACAGTAATCATAGCCAAGATACCACAGCCATCAAAATGAATCAGATGCAGGAAGGGTCAAGTGTCATAAAGGGTCCCTCTGATCAAGTCAGGAAGAAAAATATAAACTTCCAAGCCTACCAGTGGTGCTCATGAGCCCTAAATGCAGCCAAAGAACCCAGAGTGCTTATTAGAGCCAGGCAACTTGGTACCTTTGTCCTCTCCAATCCTTTAGAAACCTCAAGCTTGGCCTGCACCTTGAGGGCCACAGCCACTTGCTGCGTGTAACCCTCTGTGCCTTACTCTGCCAGGCTTGGTTCTACTAACTCAGTTTAACCTACTGCAGTCAACCCATCCCAACAAGCTCCTATCAACATATCTTTGGTGGGTCCTGCCAGAATAGCTCAGCCAATATCGACCACTGCAACTCAACGCAGGTTGACAGATTCTGCCCAGCTTTCTATTCCTCCATCTGCTGCTTTTAGGCCTGTCCCCTACAAAACATCACCTTGCACATTTCTCCACAATAAGCCTCTTTCCACTGCAGATACCAAACTCTAGTCAACACCCAGGGTGCAAAACCTGTATCTACTCCAGCATCCAAGCAAATCTATGGAGGAAACACAATGTTCCCGAACCTGTAATATCAACACACATCACAGAAGTGCAGAGGTCAGAGTGTGGGACTCTGAAGAGGCAGGCTCAAAAAGAGCATGGGAATGCTGCTAAATTAATCTCTTTTGGGAAAGTGAAGTTTTTCTTTGAGAGGGAAAAAGATACGGAAATTACTCGACACTATGGCTACACAGTATAAGAGTTGCTAAAATTCTTGGTATCACTTTGGGTACCTGCTGGTTTTCCACATATACCATAGACAGCAACAAATTTATTTATTCTGATATAGTTTAAAGTTTAATGAAATTAAGTAAAGAAATGCAATAAAATTGAACAGTATATGACAAACAAGAAGGTATTTGGAGTTTTGAGATTCTGTTAACTGTAGAATTCTTTGGTAAAGTTGAAAATCAAAGGGTGAATCAAAGAGTAGGAAGTGAAAGGTTAACTGGAAAGTATGTAAGAAGACATGAGAAATCATGAAAAAGCAAAAAAACCTAGTCCTAGAATAGAATGTCCAAAAACAGAGAGATTTTATGGGTATATGAACAAATAAGGGTTGGGAATCATGGCAGGAGTCAGGTGCAAAGTCTAAGGTTAGGGCTGAAAGAAAAACATTTAGAAAAGTTCAAGATGGTAGATGCTGTATCTGGAATGACTAGAAAAAGTGTAAAAAATCTCTCACAAAAGACTGCCTTATGTCTCATGGCCTAACAGGCAATTTGAGAAAATAAGATTTAGGACACATCTCTAATAGTCTTGGGCTACTGAATACATGTATGATTGTAGCTGGGAAAGTGAATACAAAGCATAGAACATACCAGGGGAACAACAAAGGCCCACAGTAATCCTCGGGAAGCTGATAGCCTGGGTCCTGGAGAGTTAAACTGCCACAGGATGGGGCTCACAGAGAACAGGGACTGGAATATAAATTATGATTTACTTAATCCCTATGACCAGGCCAGCGAGATGCACTACTTGAGTTAACATTCAAAACAACACGCAAAACCAGTGTCGCTGTTCCTCTTTACTGATAAGGGTCAGCAATGAATTAGGGTCACATGGCATGTGAAGGGGAAAGGCCTCAATGCAATGCCTTTGTTCTCAGTGTTTTCAAACACCTTAGTAACCTACCTGGCTATCAGAGCACAGCATCAAAATGTAACCAGCATATAAAATTGAACTTCCAGAAGGGCCTAAATGTTAACCTGAGGGGACACAGCCATGTCAGCCTCCACAAACCCAGAGTATGCAGCATTCTTGCTCTGTTGCCATCAACCAAAATGCATGAGAAAAATCAGTTCAGAGAATCTTATTCCATAAGACGAGAAGAGAAATGGGTACAGCTGTGAACTGGGTCTCTCTCAAAGTCACACTATGCAGATACAAAATGACCCAAAAGTGCTCCTGGGGGGTGGTGGCCCAAGGCATAGCAGGAGGGACAGATAGTTGGAGGCAGTGAAAGGGGGGAAGACAGAAAAGGAATGAAAGGGGAAAGGTAAGATGGGACAGTGCATCATCACCATTGGAGAATCATTTACTTTTAAAATTATTTTTTGAGATATAGTTTACATAACACAAAATTCACTTTAAATATGTGCAATTCAGTGGCATTTGGTACATTCACAAGTTGGTACAAGTATCACAACTATCTGATTCATAATATTTTTATCATTCCCAAAGAAACCCCTATTACCAGTCAATAGTTCCTCATTCCCTTCTGCCCTCTGGACCCAGACAGCCACCACTCACTATGGGCTCACCTGTCCTGGACATTTTCTATATGATAAATCTCAATATGTGACCTTTGGCATCTGACTTCTTTCATTTAACATAATGGTTAAAAGTGTATCTATGTTCTAATGAGTGTCAGTACTTTGTTCCTTTTCGTGACTGCATAGCACTCTATTGTATTACTATACTACATTTGCTTATTCATTATCAGTTGCTGGACATCTAGATAGTTTCCACTAATAATTTACATTTACTGAGATTTGATTCTGTTCCAGGTTTTACTTGGTAAATCCAGCCTATTTTACAGATAAGGAGGTAGTGTGTATAGATAACTTGCCCAAGATTGAGACCTAACAAGTTGAAGAGCTGGGATTGGAACTCAGGTATTTAGGCCTCAGAGATATTAGATTCACATGGTACAACATTAGAAACATACAGAGGGGTATTTCACCCTTTTCCCCACATTCCAAAGTCAGCCAATTCCCCTTACCCTTAGAGACTGCTTTTGCCACTTTGAGAATTCATCCAATTGAACTTATTTATTTATATCCCAACATATATGTAACATCACTTATTGAATAATCTGACCCACTGATTTGAAATGTCCCTTTTGTAGTATCCTAAATTCATATGTGCATTTGCATTACTTTTTTACCTAGGTGTCCTGCCTTTTTTATCTTTTATATTTATGAATTCTCTAAAATTCTTTTTATCATCATTTTATTTTTATTTTTTTATTTTTGTTTTGCTGGCTACAAGTCTATTCCACAGAAAACAATTCTGTCCAATTTTTTTGAGGTAGCTGACTATGTCCACAACCAAATCCACCTCTAAACTGGATTTAGATTGCTTACCCAGCCCAAGTCTCTGTTTTCTTGCCAACATCAGGTGGCCCAGAACTCTAGGTGTCTCTGTCAGCTTTCTCTCTTGTGAGTTTTGCAGATCGCTCTCTTTCTAGACCTTTGGGCAAGACCTCCAGACAGCTGCAACGCAGGGTAGCAGGAAAAAGGAATAAAGTAAAGGAAAGAAAGTAAGGGAAAAGGTGAAAGTAATCACATAGATACTGATTACTCTGGTAAAGTACCAATAGAAATGTCTCCAGGCAAAATGTTCCTTCACATAGCCTCAAGACTTGAGAAATTGCATGGCCTTCGTGACATAAAAGTTGGGCATATTATTGTCAGCCAGCTCTGGTTGCTTAGGTATATGGACTCCTTTTTGTCCGCCATCACACCCTCCTTAAAAAGGAGTTCATATAGCTGACCACATGCAGAAGATTAAAACAAGACCCCTACCTATCACAATACACAAAAATCAACTCTAAATGGATGAAAGACCTAAATGTAAAACCTCAAAATATAAGAACTTAGAAAACACAGGAGACACCCTCATAGAAATTGGAACTGGTAACCAATTCCTGATCAAAACCCCAAGTGCCCATGTCATGAGAAACAAGATAGACAAATTTGACCTCATTAAACTCACAAGCTTCTGCAAAGCCAAAGAAACCATTGAGAGAGTGGGTTGACAGCCCAAACAATGGGAAAAATTATTTGCCAACTGTATATCTGACAAAGGACTAACACCTAGGATCTACAAGGAACTCAAATGTGCCACAAAGAAAAAACCAAACAGCCCCATTGCAAAGTGGACAAAATATATGAATAGACACTTCTCAAAAGATGACATATGAGTAGTCAACAGATACATAAAAAAATGCTCAGCCTCACTAGTCGTTAAAAATGCAAATTAAAGCCACACTGAGATACCACCTACCTCCAGTCAGGATGACCATCATCAATAACACAGAAAACAACAGATGCTGGGGAGGATGTGGAGAAAAGGGAACACTTCTACACTGTGGGTGGGATTGTAAACAAGTATAACCTCTGTGGGAATCAGTGTGGCGATTTCTAAAAGACCTAAAAACCGACCTTCCATATGACCCAGCAATCCCCATTCTGGGAATATACCCAGAGAAACACAAAACACTCTGTGAAAAAGATATCTGGACACACGTTTATTGCAGCATTATTCACAATAGCTAAAATATGGAACCAACCGTGCTGCCCATCAAAAGTGAACTGGATGAAAAAATGTGGCACATAAACATAATGGAATATTACGCAGCCAAATAAAGGACAAAATATGACATTTGCAGCAACTTGGATGGGCTGAGAGTCTATAATACTAGGTGAAGTAAAAAAACTTTTACTGTATATTTTCACTCATAAGTGGACTCTGAACAATAATCATAATACCATAAGAAAGGGATTGGCAGTAGTGGGAAACTGCCCGGGGGGGTGGACTTCATCAGTAAGGGTATCTGATCTCAAACCAGGTGAAATAGGGGCCAAAGTGAGGCTCAAACTTTACCTGTACAATGTCCATTTGTATACCTAACACTGAATTGTACATTACATCTCTAAAATAAAAATTAAAAAGATAAGAAGAAGCAAATCAAAAATTTGGAGCTGGAAAGTGTAAAACAGAAATGAAAAATTTACAGGAGGGTCTCAAGAGAAGATTTGAAGTGGGAAACAAAAGCATCAGACAACTTCAAGATAGTTCAACTGAGGGGTTTCAGTCTGAAGAGCAGAAAGGGGGTGAAGAAAAATCAACAGAGTCAAGACCTGTGTGACACCAGCAAGCATACCAGCATATATGCATAATAGGAATTCCAGAAGAAGAAGAGAGAGAGAAAGGGGAAGAATGAATATTTGAAGAAACAATTAATAAAAATTATTTAAACTTGGTAAAAAAGATCATTAATTTATACATTCAAGAAGCTCAGCCGGGCTCAGTGGCTCAGTCTGTAATTCCGCGCCTTTGGGAGGCTGAGGTGAGTGGATTGCCTGAGCCCACGGGTTCGAGACCCGCCTGGGCAAGCAAGACCTCATCTCTACAATAAATCAAAAAATTAGCCGGGCATGGTAGCGCGCGCCTTTAGTTCCAGCTACTTGGAAGGCTGAGGTGGAAGGATCGCCGGAGCCCAGCAGGTCGAGGTTGCGGTCCAGTCTGGTCCAGTCTGGGCGACAGAGTGAAACTCCAACTCAAAAAAAAAAAAAGAATGTATAGTGATCAAATCAGTGTATTTGTGACCCAAGTACTTATCATTTATTTGTATTGGGTACATTTCAAGACCCCTCTTCTAGCTATTTTGAAATATAAAATATACATTATTGTTAACTTTAGTCCCCTTACTCTGCTATCAAACATTAGAACTTGTATCTAACCATACGCTGATACTCATTAACCAACCTCAAAGGCTCACAACTGGGGATCACATTTGAGTCATTTGCAGACTTTTATTTATTTATTTATTTATTTATTTTTTTGAGTTGGAGTCTCACTCCATGGCCCAGACTGGAGTGCAGTGGCATGCTCCCAGTCACCGCAACCTCGACCCGCTGGGCTCCGGCGATCCTTCTGCCTTAGCCTTCCAAGTAGCCAGAACTACAGGCATGCGCTACCACGCCCAGCTAATTTTTTTGATTTATTGTAGAGATGAGGTCTTGCCAAGCTACCCAGGTGGGTCTCGAACACGCGGGCTCAGGCAATTCACTCACCTCAGCCTCCCAAAGCGCGGGATATATATAAAATGGGGGTAAAATAAAATTCACATGGTTATTCTGATATTTAAGAGATATGTGGAAGGTTTGTGAAGTTAGAGGTTCTGCTTTGTTAAGTCCCTAAAGTCCTTGCTTAGCACAGTAGGCTCTCAAATGCATTAATTGAATAATGAATAGTCATGACCAAATACTAGTCAAAAGTAAGCTTATGTTAAAGATCAGCCTATAGAAACCTCCAAATTAATCAGCCCTTCTCCATTTGAGTTCCTGACAAGGATGTGGGCTCAGGTCATTTGTTTGAGAGGTGACTCCAAGAAGCCAGAAAGAAAAAAGGGAAGAGAGAGACAGAGAAGAAGGGAGTGTTGCCAATAGCAAGTTTCTGCGGCTCGCAGCCTGTATGCCAAAATGAACAAGCACGAGACATGGTAGAAGGAAGGTAACTTTATTCCAAAAGCCATCAGATGGGAAATGGCCGGGCTTATGCCTCAAAAAAATCTTCCAGAATTTTAGGCTGAGATTACAGGATTTTAAAGGAAAAAGAATTGAAGGAGGAATATCTGGTAGCAGCACAGAGAGCTGATCTTGCTTTAGTGGCTGTCTTGTATCATTGTCCACCTGGAGAGCTGACCAGTACTATCGTGACTCTAGCCAGGCTGTAGATTAAGTGCCTTAAGGTAACCTCTAAACAATAGAAAATTCTGCCATGAAGCCTCAATACTCCATTATTCCAAGGTCAGCCTCTGAAACAGCCTCTGGAATTTCTCAAGCAAGTACACAATTAGGCTAGAAAGGGGAGGAACAAAGGTCTCTGAGGCAGCAGTCCCCAACCTTTTTGGCATCGGGAACAGTTTTGTGGAAGTCACAGTAGACAATTTTTCCACAGGCCCAGGGGTAGGGGGGATGGTTTCAGGATAATTCAAGCTCATAACATTTATTGTGCACTTTATTTATATTATTATTACATTGTAATATATAATGAAATAACTATACAACTCATCATTTACAAAAAAAGAGGCACAGACAGAAATGGTAAATATAATAACAGACAGGCCACACACAGACTAAAATAAGTGTCAGATTCTGACTTAAAGCAAGACACCAGATGCAGCTGTACAATTGTAGTACATCAACTCACTTGCCACTCATTGATAGGGTTTTGAAATCACTCTGCAAGCAATTGATTTATTATGGCCTCTGTGCAGTCAAACCTCATTGCTAATGTTAATCTGTATCTGCAGCCACTCCCTAGCACTAGCATCACCACCTCAGATCATCAGGTATTAGAGTCTCATAAGGAGGGTACAACCTAGATCCCTTGCATGCACAGTTCACAACAGGGTTCACGCTCCTGTGAGAATCCAATGCTGTCACTGATGACAGGAGGCGGAGCTCAGGCAGTAATGCAAGTGATGGGAAGCAGCTGTAAATACAGATAAAACTTGCTCACTCACCTGGGAAACTCACCTCCTGCTCTGCAGCCTGGTTCCAAACAGACCATGAACTGATACTGATCCATGGCCCAGGAGTTGGGGACCCCTGCTCTAAAGTGTAGACTAAGAGCAAAAAGAAAAGAGAAAAAGGTTCAAAACTGTTTTTCAAAAGCTGAAATGAAATTCTCAGTTACAGGAGAACCAGCAACGGGTGCATGATTGAGCTAGTTGTTGTAGTATTAATTATTAGGCTCACTCTCACCAGGAGAGCCATGCAGAAATGCAGCTTAGAATCTTCAGTCCAAGGCTGAGAAGCAGGTGTGGCCCCAGGGTAGGGATCTTTATCCATTGACTCCTGCCCCACTGGTTGTTGGTTATAGTGGGGGCTTCAACTTCCTCACAATTCTTAGACTCAAGCTTGCTGCCTGAGCAAGCTCCTTGCATGTTGGAGAAAAATCTAAGGAAGAAAGAGCTGAGATCCATAAGTGCTTGTGGTGGGAGGTGGTCTGTATGAAAGCTCCCACCACGATGCAGCCAAAAGTAGAGGAGGGCTAAGGACATGCAGCAGGGAACACCAACAGTGTCTGCTTTCTACCTCCTGAATAATCAAGCGTTAACAAGTGTTAACTATTTATGAAGTTCCCTGGGTCCCTCAGGAGACAGGCATGATATCTAATCACAGAACAATTTTATAATTTAAAAAGGGATTTGATTCTCTTCTCTGTCTAGACAGAAAATAAGCTGAGAGAATGACTCAGACCCTGGATGTTTAAACAGAACAGTTTGTGTGCACCTTAAGTTAAGATATGTAGTCTCCAGTGTGAAAAGCCAGATTAATACACATTACTTTGCAGGGAAACTAATTAAATTTTTCTATCTTCCTACTTGGCCTCTATCAATTAACTGTAATTTAAACTTTACCTGGGTCTTTCCATAGAGGAAATAAAGTACACAACCAAAGTTCTGCAAAGCAAATATAGCATTCTTAGGGGGAAACTTGTATAGTATGAGATAAAAGCTGAGAACCTGGATAGTTTGGACTTCAGCTGATTATAAATTCTTTATTTCAAGGAGGATAAAACCTGGAAGGTACAAAGAACTTAAAAAATATGCTGATCCATATTATCCATTTCAAGGAGATATTAAGGACATTCATATTTCCCAAAATAAAGACAAGCAAAGAAACAGATCAAATCAAACCATGGGGGTGGGGGTGGGGAACCTGTACCACATAATATTATAATATTGCTCCCTAGGCTTTTTCTTGTGTGCATTTCAGATGTTTTAGAGGCTACCCAAAAAGTTAGTGGAAGGCATGATCAAAATGAGAGAGACACAAAACTATTTTTGAAAGAGAATAGAACTTTGTCCAGCCTTTCATGGGCTGTGGAGCTAATGGGGTGAAGTGACATTAGCAGAATAACTTGTTTTTCAGTGAGCCATGCCCCTACAGGGCTCTTTAAGTGTTTCTTGGAGTCCCAAGTTATATCTCAAGAGTATTTATGAAGATATCAACTCCATCTGAGTGCTGCTGTTGTTTCCGTTCCCTGCCAGACATCGGTGAGGTATGGCCCTCTTCCACTGCAGCTGAAATTTTGGAACCCCCAAGATATCAGTGCTGCATAGTAGTTTCTCTTGTTTTGCCTTATGCTCTATTGTAGAAGTGTCAAAGCCATGTGGCTCAGGCCCTGGTGTCTTAAAGAAAAAGCCTTGCCACATTTTATCTATTGCACACCTCTTCTCCAAGGGACACTCACTTAATGTATAAAATCCAAGGAGTAAAGACTTGAACACAAACTGGAGTGACAGTGTAACACAGTGACCCCAAATCTGAGAGGCCTTGTATATAACGTTTACCTGTTCCAAAGAAGACACCTGGAGGTCCTGCAGGGAAAGACATTGGCTTATTAAAATTTACGGGTGGCCGGGCTCAGTGGCTCAGCCTGTAATCTCAGCACTTTGGGAGGCCGAGGCAAGTGGATTGCCTGAGTCCACAGGTTCGAGACCCACCTGGGCAACTTGGCGAGACCTCGTCTCTACAGTAAAGAATCAAAAATTAGCTGGGCATGGTAGCACGCACCTGTAGTTCCGTCTACTTGGAAGGCTGAGGTGAAAGGATCGCTGCAGTTCAGCAGGTCGAGGCTGCAGTGGCCAGGGGCGTGCCACTGCACTCCAGTCTGGGCAACAGAGTGAGACTCCAACTCAAAAAAAAAAAAAAACCAACTTACAGAGGCACTTAAGGTGGCAAGTAAGTGAATAATCTGCATTTCTAGTAAGTACCCAGATGGTGCAAATACTGTTAGTCCAGGGGCCCTCTTAAAAGTCACTAGTTGGCCGGGCTCAGAGACTCAGCCTGTAATCCCAGCACTTTGGAAGGCCGAGGCAAGTGGATTGCCTGAGCCCAGGGGTTCGAGACCCACCCGGGCAACTCGGTGAGACCTTGTCTCTACAATAAATCAAAAATTAGCTGGGTGTGGTAGCACACCCCTGTAGTTCCAGCTACTTGGAAGGTTGAGGGGGAAGGATCACCAGAGCCCAGCAGGTTGAGGCTGCGTGGCCGGGAGCGTGCCACTGCACTCCAGTATGGGCGACATAGTGAGACTCCAATTCAAAAGAAAAAAAGAGTCACTAGTTTAGCAACACTGGGACCAGGGCAATGTAGCAAAGAGTTTTATAATCAAAGCAATCAAGCTAGTCATTCAAACTCCTATACAGTGTTTACAATTACGTTGATTAAGCATGACGACTACTATTGCCAGTTTTGCTTGGTCACCTGCATCCCATGACTCATTATTGGGAATATGCATACCCTTCAGAGACCAGCCTTGGCCAGAGGTCGCTCCCTGGAGGAGGGGGCAGAAAGAAGCCAGGTATGGGGAAACAGTCCATGTCCAGACATATCCCACAGACAAACACTTCAAAGGTCTCTCAACCACATCCTCTTAGCTCTGGTTAGTTCAAGACTTCTTTTGTTGTTACACCATCCTTTA
>CAUYQG010165283.1:0-15196 GCA_963574415.1 Tarsius wallacei
CCGGCTAATTTTTTTTTTGATTTATTGTAGAGATGAGGTCTCGCTTGCCCAGGCGGGTCTCGAACCCGCGGACTCAGGCAATCCACTCACCTCAGCCTCCCAAAGGCGCGGGATTACAGGCTGAGCCACCGAGCCCGGCTCCATCCATTGTTTACTTAACATTTTTTTGGAAGAATGAGAGCCTGGAATTTTCTATTCTACCATCTTGCTGATATCACTCAAGAAATATACTCTTAAGCACACATGGAATATTTACAAAAACAAATTATGTGCCAGTTCAATACTCAGGTCTCAATAAATGTCAAAGAATTGGTATTATAGTATATAGAAATTTTTCTTGATTTAATGCATTTAAGGTCAGAATTGATAACATAAGGGAAATCTTACAAATTTCATATCAAACAACAAAAATAACAGATAAAAATTAATTTGATTCCATTAAACTACCTTTTAAGCATTAAAGTGGCATGATGGCATTTCAGATTAAAAAGAAAAACAAAGGAAAAATGTAAATACTCATATATATTTTTGAGTCAGAGTCTCACTATGTCACCTAGACTGGGGTGCAGTGGCACAATCATGACTCACCCACAATCTTGGCCTCTTGGCTCAGGTTATCCTTCCACCTCGGCCACCCTAGTAGCTGGGACAATAGGTATGCACCATGACACCCAGTTAATTTTTAAATTTTTTTTGTAGTGACAAAATCTCACTATATTGCCTGAATACTTGCTAAATACTTATAATTTTATGGCAGCAAACAAGCAAATGCTCAATTTAAAAAAAAAGTAGCACCCAAAATGGCAGTATTTTTGTGGTATTTTTGCTCAAAATTGCTCCACCTTGTCTTCCTCCAGTTGGGAGGAAGTGGTGAAGATAGAATAGTGTTGCTCTATTGGGTAGAATGAACCCAAATTCCTGATTCCTTCTTGCAAGATGAAAAGAAAAGAATGGAACTCATTTTCAACATTCTGGCCTGTTTGTGGGTTGGTCAAGGAATTGGTCTCAGCATAACAGTATCCCAAAGCTCACACAGAAGTGGCAGCATAGTTTTGATATCACGTTGGAAGCCATGGTTGGCAACGGTGGGTGCCATAGCATGTGAAAATTTCAGGGGGACTTTTGACTTATAAACATCTGGGGACAGGAGATTACAGAAATAATAATATAATAGAGTTCTAGGCTCTGAGAAAAAGCAGGAATGAGCCCCTTAAAGAGAGTAAGACATTTAAAAGTAACCATGTATACAAGGAAATGGGAGTGAGAGGAAGCACACACACAGACCCAGAAAATATGCATGCTGACAAAAGACCTGAGAACAACTTAAGGCTTCATACTGCCTTATGTGAGGGATACCATCTCCTTTACAGAAACAGTCAGGAAAGACTGGAAAAGGTAGTTTTTCCCAAATGTCCAATTATCAACAAAAACAAAATCACAAGGTACACAAAGAAATGTAAATGGCTCTTTCAAAGGAAAAAAATGAATTTCCAAACCAATCCTAAAGAAACAGAGGCTTTGGACTTACTAGACAAAGACTTTAATACAACTGTCATAAATATGTTAAAGGACTAAAAAAAAAAACAAAGATGAAAAAAATGAGATATGAACAAAATGAGAAACTAACAAAAAAAGACAGAAATCATATTAAAAAGGTTTGGCTCGGTGGCTCAGCCTGTAATCTTAGCACTTTGGGAGGCCGAGGCAAGTGGATTGCCTGAGCCTGCAGGTTCAAGACCAGCCCGGGCGACTTGGTGAGACCTCATCTCTATAATAAATAAAAAAATTAGCCAGGAGTAGTAGCACATGCCTGTAGTTCCAGCTACCTGGAAGGCTGAGGTGGAAGAATCGCCTGAGCCCAGCAGGTCAAGGCTGCGGTGGCCACGAGCGTGCCATGCACTCCAGCCTGGGTGACACAGTGAGACGACAACTTAAAAAAGAAAAAAAGAAATTATATTAAAAAAACAGAAATTCTGAAGCTTCAAAACAAACAGTGAATTAAAGGTACACAAAAGGGTTAATCAGCATATAAACACAAGCATAAAAAAGAATCAGCAAACATGAAAACAGGTTATTTGAAATTATCAAGACAGGAGCAAAAGAAAAAGGAGAAAAGTGAACAGAGTCTAAGGAACTATGAAACATTATCAAGCAGACAAAAATACACATTGTGTGAATCTCAAAAGAAAAAGAAGAAAGGGGCAGAAAACTTATTTGAAAAAATAATGGCCAAAAGCTTTCCAAATTTAAGGAAATACATGAATATACAAGTACAAAAAGCTGAATGAACTCTAGGTAGGATAAACCCAAAGTGACCCACACCGAGACACATTATAATCATCCTGTCAAAAGACTAAGGCAAAGAGAGAATCTTGAAAGCAACAAGAAAAAAGCAACTTGTCACATACAAGGGATTTTTAATAAAATTATCAGTAGATTTCTCAGCAGAAACCTTGTAAGCTAAAAGCAGTAGGATAATATCTTTCAAGTACTAAAAGAAAAAAACTGCCAACCAACAATTCTATATTTAACAAAACAATTCTTCAAAATTGTGGGAGAAATTAAGAAATTTCCACATAAGCAAATAAGGGAATTCATTTCCACTAGGCCTACCCTACAAGAAATGATAAAAGTGATTCCTTCAGGTTAAAATAAAATCATCCTAGTTGGTAACTCAGAGCTACATAAAAATATAAATTTCCTTAGTAAGGTAAACATAAACAACCTCACAAACAAGTATTATCATTATTTTTGTTCATAACTTTACTTTTTATTCTTCTACAGTATATAAAAGCAAAAGCATAAAAATTAATAAATCTACATTAATGTGACACAATATATAAAGATGAAATTGGTGACATTAATAACATAAAGAGGGCATAGCTCTAGAGGAGTAAAGTTTTTGTATGCAACTTAAATTGGTATCAGTTTAAAATACATTATTACAATTTTAGAATGTCTTGTGTATCCCCATGGTTACCAGAAAGAAAATATCTGTAGAATACACATAAAATAAAATGAAAAGATCATCAAAATGTGGCACGCCGGGCTCGGTGGCTCAGCCTGTAATCCCGCGCCTTGGGAGGCTGAGGTGAATGGATTGCCTGAGCCGGTGGGTTCGTGACCCGCCTGGGCAAGCAAGACCTCATCTCTACAATAAATCAAAAAATTAGCCGGGCGTGGTAGCGCGCGCCTGTAGTTCCAACTACTTGGAAGGCTGAGGCAGAAGGATCGCCGGAGCCCAGCAGGTCGAGGCTGCGGTGGCCGGGAGCAGCCACTGCACTCCAGTCTGGGCGACAGAGTGAGACTCCAACTCAAAAAAAAAATGTGGCACTACAAAGAAAAAAAGTCAACTAAACCCAAAAAAAGGCAGTAAGTTGCCCAGGTGGGTCTCGAACCCACAGGGTCAGGCAATCCACTCACCTCGGCCTCCCAAAGTGCTGGGATTACAGGCTGAGCCACCGAGCCTGGCCAAGACTCACTTTAGATCTAAGGACAAAAGAATGGGAAAAGATACTCCATACAAAGAATAAGCAAATAAATCAGGGATGGCTAAACCAATATCAAACAAAATAGGCTTTAAGTCAAAAACTGTTACAGGACACAAAGATTGGCATTATATAATGATAAAGTAGTCAATTCATCCGGAAGATATAATAATTATAACCATATATGCAGCAAACATCAGAGCTCCTAAATATATTAATCAAACATTGTCAGAATTAAAGGAAGAAATAGACAGCTCTACAATAGTTGTAGGACACTTTAATATCCCCACTTTCAATTAATGATAGAAAAAACAGACAAGATTAATAAGGATACAGGAGACTTGACTATTATAGACCAATTGTACCTAACAGGCATATATAGAACATTTTATCCAATAGTAGCAGAATACACATTTTTTCAAGTACACTTGGGACATTCTCCAGGATAAACCATATATTAAGCCACAAAATAAGTCTTTAGAAATTTTGAAAGACTGAAAGCATACAAATTATATTTTCCAATTACTATGAAATGAGACTAGAAATTAATAGCAGAAGAAAGTAGAAAATTCACAAATATGTGGAAATTAATACACTCTTTTACAACCACTAGGTCAAAAAACAAGTTAAAGGAGAAATTAGAATATATCTTGAGACAAATGAAAATGAAAACAACCAAAACTTACAGGATGCAGCAAAATCAGTGTTAATATGAACATTTATAGCTGCAATGGTTTACATTAAACATGAAGAAAGAGAAGATGGCTGTCTCCAAGTGGGCGTGTATGGCCATGGTCTTGTTTTGTTCCTCTGGCTGGCTGCTGGTGCTGCCGCCGGCAGCTGTACCCGCCTAGGGTCTGCTCAGCTGAGGGCCTGGCCAGAACATCCAGCAAATCTACTGTACCTCCCCAGAACAAAAAGGATATTAACAATTACAATGATGCCAATTTGGTGCATCTTTTGGAATAGTGAAAAAAAAAAGATGATGACAAAAAAGAAGGAGATCTTCCAGAGTACAAGGGACCCTGAGTATCTGTCAACTTCACATAGATCAATCCAGGCAAGTCTGAAAGTTTATTGAAAACGATGGAAAAAAAAGGAAGAATCTTATGTCTGCCAGTGTATCAAGAAGTCCCTCTAAGAAGGAGACAGAAGAAATCATGAGCCTCTGGCAAGAGAGTCTTTTCAATGCCAAATTCAAACTCCAGAGATTGATTGTGGGATCAGACTATGCTTTGTAATGGGAGCTATGCATGGGAGATCAGGGACTTTTTGGCCAGCCAAGACAGGTGTGCCAATGTAACCCTGAAGGGACAGGCGTACCCTGGAAAAGGAAGAGGAAGCAAAGAGAATAAATAAAACAAAATAAGGCAAGGTCAAAAAGAAGAAAGAAGGGCACCTGAAATCTCAGGCTTCCAAAGAAGTCAATCAAGCCGGGAATAGCAGAGAAGATCTGTAATGTGACAGTCACAATGCTTTGTCAAGGAGCAGATGAACATGGAGAGCTCTTAGCTGGACTCGTGGTAGGGACTGATGTGGGAAACCACACAAAGGATGACATTCTAGTTTCTTCTAGAAAGAGACTGCTGCATGACTAGTTTTTGGTCAGTATAAGAATTACTGTTTAAAAGTCTTCAAAGAAGAAGACAGAAGATTTCTAATTAATATAGGATACTGATAAATTCATGTTTACTAAATAGAAGAAAAGAAAATCTAAAATAGAAAACCTAGATGTCTACATTAAGGGACTAGAAAAAGAAGACCAAACTACCAAGAGGAAAGAAGTAATAATAATAAGATCAGAAATAAACAGAGAATTTTTTTGACTTCGAGTCTCACTCTGTCACTCAGTCTGGAGTGCATTGGCTGCTCCCAGCCACTGCAGCCTCGACCTGCTGGGCTCCGGCAACCCTTCTGCCTCAGTCTTCCAAGTAGCTGGAACTACAGGCGCGCGCTACCACACCTGGCTAATTTTTGATTTATTGTAGAGATGAGGTCTGGCCAAGTTGCCCAGGCGGGTCTCAAACCCACGGGCTCAGGCAATCCACTCACCTCGGCCTCCCGAAGTGCTGGGATTACAGGCTGAGCCACCGAGCCCGGCCAGAAAATTTTTTAAAACTAGAAAAAAAGTCAGCAAAACCAAGAGTTGGGTCTTCACAAATATCAACAAAATTGACAAAACATTAACTCAATTGACAAAGAAGAAAAGAGAGAAAACTCAAAATCAGAAATGAAAGAGGGATGTTACCTTCCATTTTTTATAAAAAATAAAAGTATGAGAGAGTACTATAAATCATTGGATGCCAACAAATTGGATATCCTAGATGTTAATGGACAAATTTTGGAAACACACAACCTGCCAAGACTTAATTATAAAGAAACAGAAAATCTTAACATGCCTACAACTACAGAAAGTCCCCTACATATGAACTTTCAAGTTTTACAAAGCACTTCAAATTCCAAGACTGAATTTCATGCCCTTATCATTTATCAAAACAAATATGTTTACGTGTAAGGAGTAAGGAGAATGATTCAGTAATCAAAAGTCTCTTAACAAAGAAAAGCCCAGGACCAGAAGATTTTACTGGTGAATTCTACCAAGCTTTTAAAGAAAAATTAATGCCAACCCTCCTCAAATTCTTCCAAAAAATTGAAGAGGAGGAAACAGTGCCAAACTCATTCTATGTGTCAGCCAACATTACCTGGACTCCAGATCCAAAGATACTACAAGAAAAAAAACTATAGACCAACGTATGCTAAATGAATATTGATGCAAAAATCCTCAATACAATACTAGCAAACAGAATTTAGCAGCACATTAAAAGAATCATACATTAGGATCAAGTGGAATTTATTCCTGGAATACAAGAATGTTTCAACATATGAAAATGAATCAGCATATTATGACACATTCAAAGAATGAAGGCAAAACAAAAAAAAACTCTTATATGATCATCTCAATTAGTATAGAAAAAGCATCTGACAAAATTCAACACGCTTTCATGATAAAAATACTAAGGAAAAAACTAAGAATAGAAGGAAACTACCTCAGCATAATGAAGGTCATATATTAAAAGCCCACAATGACATCACAGCTTATAATAAAAGACTGAGAGCTTTTCCTATAAGTTCAGGAATAAGACGAGGAGGCTCACTTTTGCCACTTCTAGTCAACATAGTACTGGAAGCCATAGGTAAAGCAATGAGACAAGAAATAAAAGGCATCCAAGTTAGAAAGGAAGAAGTCATTTTATCTCTGTTCACAGACAATATGATCTTACATGTAGAAAACCCTAAGGATTTCATACACTCCCAAAAAGTTGTTCGATGAATTCAGCAAAGTTGCAGGACATAAAATCAAAACACAAAAATCAGTTGTATTTTTACACACCTAAAAAAAAATCCAAAACAGAATTAAGAAAATGATTCCACTTACAATAGCATCAAAAAAGAATAAAATATTCAAGAATAAACTTAAACAAGGAGGTAAGATATTTGTACAATAATAAACTATAAAATGTTACTAGCTGAAATTAAAGAAGACACCAATAAATGGAAAGATATCTTGTGCTCATGTATTGGAGAACTTATTATTGTAAAGATGTCAATGCCACCCAAAGTAATCCACAAATTCAATGCAGCCCTTCCTAAAATCCCAATGATTTTTGCAGAAATAGAAAAATCCATTCTAAAATTCATATATAATTTCAGTGTACTTCAAACAGCCAAGACAGTCTTGAAAAAATACAAAGGTAAAGGTCTCACACTTCCTGATTTCAAAAGTTACTGCAAACTTACACTAATCAAAATAGACATGTTGACTAATAGAATAGAAAGAGCCAGAAATAAATCCTTAAATATATGGTCAAATGATTTTCAAAGACATTTCGAATTCCCCACTTAACAGGGGAAAAGACGGTTTTTTCAATAAATGATGTTGTGAAAACTGATTATCTACAAGCAAAATAATTAAGTTGGGCCTTTCTATAACACCGTATATAAAAATTCACTCACAGATCAAAGACTTCAGCATGAGAGCTATAAACTCTTAGGAAAAAAAGTCTCATGACATTGAATCTGACAATGATTTCTTAAATATGAACCAAAAGGCATAGGCAACCAAAGAAAAAATAGGCTTAATAAATTACATCAAAATTTAAAACTTTTGTACACCAAAAAGGACACTATTAAAAGCATAAAAGGGCTGGATGTGGTGGCTCAAGCCTGTAATCTCAGCATTTTGAGAGGCCGAGGTGAGAGGACTGCCTCAGCTCAGGGTTTTGAGACCAGCCTGGCAACTTGGTGAGACCTCATCTCTACAATAAATAAAAAAATAAGCCAGGCATGGTAGCTCATGCCTGTAGTTCCAGTTATTTGAAAGGCTAACGAGAAGGATCGCCTGAGCCCAGCAGATTGAGGCTGCGATGGTCATGAGCCTGTCACGGCACTCCAGCCTGGGTGATAAAAATGAGACTCCAACTCAAAAAAAAAAAAAAAACATAAAAAGGCAATCCACAGGATGGAAGAAAATATTTGCACATCACATGCCTGATAAGAGATTAATATCCAGTAAATATAAAGAACTCTTAAAATTTCATATAAGAGGCCGGGCTTAGTGGCATAGCCTGTTATCCCAGCACTTTGGGAGTCTGAGGCAAGTGGGTTGCCTGAGTCCACGGGTTTGAGACCAGCCCGGGCAACTTGGCGAGACCTCATCTCTACAATAAATCAAAATTAGTGGGCGTGGTAGCGTGTGCCTGCAGTTCCTGCTACCTGGAAGGCTGAGGTGGAAGGATCGCTGGAGTCCAGCAGCTTGATGCTGGGGTGGCCGTGAGCGTACCACTGCACTCCAGCCTAGATGATAGAGTGAGACTGCAACTAAAAAAAAAATTTTTTTTTCCACATAAGAAAACAACCCAGCCGGGCTCGATGGCTCAGCCTGTAATCCCACGCTTTGGGAGGCTGAGGTGAGTGGATTGCTTGAGCCCGCGGGTTTGAGACCCGCTTGGGCAACTTGGCGAGACCTCATCTCTACAATAAATCAAAAAATTAACCGGCATGGAAGCGCACACCTTTAGTTCCAGCCACTTGGAAGGCTGAGGCAGAAGAATTGCTGGAGCCCAGCAGGCCGAGGCTGCGGTGGCTGGGAGCGGCCACGGCACTCCAGTCTGAGCAACAGAGTGAGACTCCAACTCAAAAAAAAGAAAAGAAAAGAAAACAACCCAATTAAAAAATAGGCAAGGGACTTGACTACAAACCCTCCAAAGAAGATATACAAATGTCCAAAAGTGCATAGAAAATGCTCAACCTCACTAGTCATTAGGGAAATGAAAGTGAAAACCACAATGAGATATCACCTAACACCCATTAGGATAGCTACTATTAAAAAAAAACCCCAAAAAACAAAAATACAAATGTGGGTAAGGATTTGAAGAAATTGGAAACTTGTGCACTGCTAGCGGAAATGGAAAATGGTGCAGCCCCTGTGGAAAACAGTTTGACCATTCCTCAAAAAATTAAAAATAGAATTACCATGTGATCCACCAATTTCACTTCTAGGTATAAATCCCAAAGAATTGAAATCAGGAACTCAGAAAGATATTTGTATGCCCACGTTCCTTGCAGCATTATCCCCAACAGCCAAAAGGTGGAAGAAAATCAAGTGTCCATCAAGAGGTAAATGGAAAAACACAATGTGGTAAATGCATACAATGCAATATTATTCAGCCTGAAGAGAAAGGGAATTCTGACACATGCCATAATATGGATGAACTTTGAAGACATTATGCAAAGTGAAATAAGTCAGTCACAAAAAGTACAAATCTTACAGTAGTATAATTCTATTTATATGGATACCGAGCGTAGTCAAAAATCATAGAGACAGGAAATAAAATGTTGGTTGCCAAGGTCCAGGGAGGAGGTATATGGAAGGGTGTTTTTTTTGGGGAGTGGGGGAGGTTGTTTTTTAAGAGACAGAGTCCCAGTATGTTGCCCAGACTGGCCTTAAGTCCAGCTTATAGCTGGTACTACATATATGCATCAGTACGCCCAGCTTGGAGTTTTTTGGTTTTTAATGTGTATAAAAGTTTATGCATAACAATTCAATTTTCTTTTTTTGAATTGTAAATTCAATTTTCTTTGCTTTATACAACTGAGTGGTACACCCATTCATTCATTAAGCCCTTAATTTCGATGATTTTATTTTTATGTTTAGAAGTACTCTTTTTCTCATATTTGCCTTGTTTTTCTTTATAATATCCTTTTTCTTTTGTATATTTTTGTCACATCTTTTATTTCTTTCAATATACTAAACCTACTTAATTTATACTCTGTATCTGATAACTTCAATATCAGAATGTCTTTGGGATCTAATTTTGCTTTTGCTTATTTCGATTGTTATTAACATTGACAAATGTCCCTTGAAAGCCAGTGCTCCCAAATCAACTTGTCTCACAGTTCAGCTCCCATTTTGGTTTTGGCCTCCGGAGATTTCTCTTACATTCTTATGATTTCAGCTATGTGTTTAAAGGATGTTGTTGTATTTTATCTAGCAGTTTTAGGAGCCTTGCATTAGGTGGTTTCTCGGGCTATTTAGTCTACCATATAGCCAACACTAGAGGTCTATTTTTAGGAATTTTGTATTAGGTGGTTTTTCAGGTATTTAGTCTACCATATTGCCAAAAATAGAAGCCCATGTGTTACCATTATAATACAAAAATAAATAAGTAAGGTTTTCTTAAAAAAAGAAAATGAAGATATGGAGGAGCATCAGAACAGGGTCTATTATTGTAAAATCTTTCCTAGACATATAATTCCCATGTTCACCTCTGTTAGCTCTTCTCTGTTCCTAAGTGACTTTGGTAAAATGAGATGGACATGGGTCATAAAGACGCTCTCACTAAGAGATGTAGGGCGGGACCAATGGGAAACTCCATCTTGTTCTGAGTCCAAACCCAAAAAGAGAAGTCCCAGGACTAGAGTGGGGCAAGGAAATAGTGAGAAGGGGAACAAACAAACAAAACCCCTTAAGGCCATAATCAGGAAAAAGTATGAGAAACTCATCAAAGGCTGATAAGGGACACAGGTACACACAAGTTGAAAATACAATATAAGTATTCAGGCAACAAAGAATTCTTCAGCACTCCTAAATTAGGCTAGCCTTATCCTACCTATCAAGCATTTTTATCCAGATTGTCTCTAGAGTGAAATAAGGACTCTTAGATAAATCAGATCTGCTTTCCTACTTCATTGGGAAAGAAGACAAGACACAGAGAATTGGAATAACTGTCACCAAAGTCACATGTTTATCCATCCCTGAGCCAGGAATGAAACTCAGGACTGACAGATTGTACACCTCTGTCCCTTTGATCTCTCCTCTACCTCTGAAGTTCTCCTCCCTGTCACTGAAGAAATGAACTCCCATTTTAACATGAGGTGACAAAGAAGAATTTTCCAGAGCAGAGGACATTCTGGAGGACATCTGCAGACTTCCCCAGCATCTCTATTAGCCTTGAATGGGTGGGCTAGTACAGCCCCATCCAAACCAGGAAAGCAATCACTGCCCATCAAAAAGACAGCAGGTCAGCACGGTTTTTCTATCTTCACAAAATCAATTTACTTTTAGGAGAAAAATAAAAAAAGAATATCAAAGTGAAGATGTCCTTAACCCAAAGCTTTAGAAAACTACACCCATAAACCAAATCTGGTGAGCCACCAACTTATGTAAAAACAGGCACTTACTTTATTGCACCTTGCTTTATTGTGCTTTGCAGATACTGCTTTTTTTTTTTTTAACAAGTTGAAAGTTTGTGGCAACCCTGCCTCAACCAAGTCTATTGGAGCCATTTTTCCATTTGTCCAAAAGCATGTATTCACTTTGTGTCTCTTTTGTGTCACTTCTTGGTAATTTTCACATTATTACAAATTTTTCATTATTATATCAGTTATGGTGATCTGTGATCATTGATCATTGGTGTTACTATTGTAATTGTTTTGAGAATGCCCCCAGACCATTCCCATATAAGATGGCAAACCTGACCACGAAAAGTGACTCACATCTGCAATCCCAGCACTCTGGGAGGCCCATGCAGGAGGACTGTTTGACACCAGGAGTTTGAGACCAACATAGAAAAATTTCATCTCTACAAAAAAAATTATGAAAAATCAACTGGGTGTGGTGGTGTGCATCTGTAGTCCCAGCTACTCGGGAGGCTGGGGCAGAAGGATCACCTAAGCCCAGGAAGTTGAGGCTGTGGTGAGCTGTAATCATGCCACAGCACTCCAGCCTGGATGACAGAATGAGACCACAGTTCAAGAAGAAGAAAAAAAAAAAGATGGTGAACTGGTGAACTTAATCCTAAATGTTGTATGTGTTCTGACTGTTCCACCAACCAGCCATTTCCCCAATCTCTCTCCCTTCTCCTTGGGACTCCCTATTTCCTGAACACAAAAATATTGAAATTAGGCCAATGAATAACCCTGCAATGGTTTCTAGGTGTTCAAGTAAAAGGAAGAGTTGCACATTTTACAAAGAGTAATACTGGATCATTTCTAGAAAGAGATAAAAAACTAGAAATGATCTTAGTGAGGAGGGCATGCCAAGAACCAAGATGGATCAAAAGCTAGGTCTCCTGTGCCAATCAACCGAGCTGTGAATGCAAAAGAAACATTCTCCAAAGAAATAAAAAGTGCTACTCCAGTGAACACATGAATGATAAAGTGAAACAGTCTTATTGCTGATATGAAGAAAGTATAAGTTGGATAGAAGATAAAACAGCCACAACATTCCCTTAAGCCAAAGTCCAATCGAGAGCAAAGTCCTAACTCTCTTAAATTCTACAAAGGCTGAGAGTGGTGAAGAAGCAGAAGAAGAAAAGTTTAAAACTAGCAGAGGTTGGTTCAGGAGGTTTAAGGAAAGAAGCCATCTCCATACCATGAAAGTGCAAAGTGAAGCAGCAAGTTGTCCAGAAGATCTAACTCAGATCATTGATGAAGGTGGCTACACTAAATAATAGATGTCCAAGGTAGATGCAACAGCCTTCTCTTGAAAGATGACACCATCTAGACCTTTTTGGTAAAGGGGAGAAGTCAATGCCTGGCTTCAAAGCTTCAAAAAACAAGCTGATTCTCTCGTTAGGGGCTAATGCAGTTGGTGACTTTAAGCTGAAGCCAATGCTCATTGACCATTCCAAAAACCCTAGGACCCTTAAGAACTATACTAAACCTACTCTGCCTGTGCTCTTGAAATGGAACAACAAAGTCTGGATGACAGCATATCTGTTTATAGCATGGTTTACTGAATATTTTAAGGCCACTGTTGAGAACTACTGCTCAGAAAAAAAATTATTTTCAATACGTTATGGGTTTTTTTGTTTGTTTGTTTGTTTTGAGTTGGAGTCTCACTCTGTCGCCCAGACTGGAGTGCAGTGGCCGCTCCCGGCCACCGCAGCCTCGACCTGCTGGGCTCCGGCAATCCTTCTACCTCAGCCTTCCAAGTAGCTGGAACTACAGGTGCGCGCTACCATGCCCGGCTAATTTTTTGATTTATTGTAGAGATGAGGTCTCACCAAGTTGTCCAGACGGGTCTCGAACCCGCAGGCTCAGGCAATCCACTCATCTCAGCCTCCCAAGGCGCGGGATTACAGGCTGAGCCACCGAGCCCGGCTTGTTTGTTTGTTTTTGAGACAGAGTTTCACCCTGCTGCCCAGCTTAAGGTGCAGGGGCACAGTCATGCCTCATTGCAACCTAAACAGATCCTCCCACATCAGCCTCCTGAGTGGCTGGGACTTCAGGCATGTACCATCATGACCTGCTGATTTTTAAATTTTTTGTAGAGATGAGGTCTCACTGTGTTGTTCAGGCTGATCATGAACTACTGACCTTATGTGATCCTTCTGCCTTGGTGCTGGGATTACAGGTATGAGTCACCAGGCCTGGCCTATTACTGCTCATTGACAATGTATTTAGTCACTCAAGAGCTCTCTGCTGGAGATGTATGAGGAGATGAATGTTGTTTTTATGTCTTCTAACACTACATCCATTCTGAAGGTCTTATTATTTAAGGAATATATTTCATAAGGCTATTGCTGCCATAAACAGTGATTCCTCTGGTGAATCTGGGCAAAATAAATTGAAAACCTTCTGAAAAGTATTCACCATTCTAGATGTCATTAAGAACATTTGTGATTCATGGAAGGAGATAAAAATATCAACATTAATAGGAACTTGGAAGAAGTTGATTTCAGTCCTCATGGATGACTTTGAGGGGTTCAACACATCTGTGGAGGAAGTAACTCTAGATGTGGTAGAAATAGCAAGAGAGCTAAATTTTGAAGTATATCCTGAAGATGTGACTGAATTGCTACAATCTCATGATCAAATTCAAACAGATAAGATATTGCTTTCTATGGAGGAGCAAAAAAGTGATTTTTTGAGATGGAAGCTACTCCCCTGGTGAAGGTATTGTGAACATTGTTGAAAATGTAACAAAGGATATGGACTATTCCATAAACTTAGCTAATAAAGCAGTGGCAGATTTGAGAAGATTGACTCCAGTTTTCAAAGAAGTTCTCGTGTGGGTAAAATGCTATAAATGACATCACATGCTACAGAGAAATATTTCAGGAATGGTGATCCTGGGGAAGATGGCGGTGGAGCCAGTTGGACTATGCGAGTCTCTGTGTGAGTGAGTGAGTGTATGGACAATTTTGCATATGTGTCTGTGAGTATGTGGGCATGTGAATAGCTGACTGAGTGGGGACTCAGGAACAAGTGGCTAGGGCTCTCCTGGTGAAGTGGCTGGTGCCACAGCTGCTCTGCTTAGACCCTAGTACTTCCCAGGGTGCAGAAGTTGAGTGCCATTTTTTAAAATCAGCAAAGTGCTTCCTGGGAAGAAGCTGCTGAGAGTGACTGTAAGCTCCAGGCTCTGTCTTACCACCACATCATCTGGTCGGATATTGGCAGCAAGGACTGCAGTGGGAGTGCAGTGAGGGAGCCAGAGGCAGAGCCCCACTGGAGAAAATGAAACAGTCACCCTGCCACCACCTTGAAATTTGAGGAGGGAAGTGCTCCAGCTTGCTCACCATGGAGCAACAGACCTGATCTCTGTTGCTGCTGGGTTAACTATTCAGGGGTTGATCATAATCCAGAAGGAATATCCCAAAAGCTCAAACTTTAAGGGGACAAGATAAGTACTGAGTCTCAGGTGCTCCACTCCCTAGTCTGATTCAGCCATGGGACAAAGGGTGTGACCATAAAAGGATGAGGAAGACCCCTGAAGAGATCAGTGGTGAGTCTGGAGCTGATCCAACCCCCTCCTTCTCAGCAAGCCTCTGAATGTCAGACCCACATGGCTGGGGCATGACTGAGAGGGATGAACCCATGCAGAGCCTAGATGTCAGTTGCCATAGGAGGACTCTACTCCAGGATAAACCTGGCTGGGGTGCCCCCCTACCAGTACCTGGGGAAGAGACAATCCTGCACCTTCCCACCAGAGAGGATCCCCCTGACTATACAGGAGTACAAAAGGAGGACTGAAGTCCCACCCACCCCCATCCTCACCACCTCTTCCTCCTTCTCCTTGCCAGACACTGGGAAGATTGTGAATAAGGCCACAGCTCTACAGGAGACAGCAGAGGGGCTTACCTGTGAGGGGCTTACCTATGAGAGGCTTACCTGTGAGGAGCAATTACAGAACCTGCCATAAGAGG
>CAUYQG010165285.1:0-17835 GCA_963574415.1 Tarsius wallacei
GTTTTCAAGGTATACGATCATGTCATCTGCAAAGAGAGATAACTTGACTTCCTCTCTACCTATTTGGATACCCCTGATTGCCTTCTTTTCTCTGATTGCTCTAGCCAGGACTTCCAATACTATATTGAACAGGAGGGGCGAGAGTGGGCATCCTTGTCTTGTTCCAGTTTTCAGGGGAAATGATTCCAATTTTTGTCCATTTAGGAGTATGCTGGCTGTGGGTTTCTCGTAGATGGCTTTTACTATTTTGAGGTATGTTCCTCGTATGCCTAGATGTTCGAGGGTTTTTATCAAGAAGGGGTGCTGGATTTTATCAATAGCTTTTTCTGCATCTAACGATAAAATAATGTGGTTTTGGTTTGATGTCTGTTGATATATTTAATTACATTTATGGTTTTACGAATGTTGAACCAGTCTTGCATCCCAGGGATGAAGCCTACTTGGTCATGATGGATGATTTTTGAGATGTGTTGTTGAATCTGGTTTGCTAGGATCTTGTTGAGAATTTTAGTATCTATGTTCATCAAAGACATTGACCTGTAGTTCTCTTTCTTTGTTGGGTCTTTACCTGGCTTGGGTATCAGTGTGATGTTAGCTTCGTAAAATGATCTGGGGGGAGTTCCATCTTTCTCAATTGCCTGGAATACCTTCAGTAGGATTGTTGTGAGCTCCTCCTTAAATGTCTTGTAGAATTCTGCTGGAAAGCCATCTGGTCCATGGCTTTCTTTTGTAGGTAGTTTTCTTATTATGTAGTCAATTTCCTTGATTGTTATTGGTCTATTTAGGGTCTCAATTTCTTCTTGTTTCAACCTAGGCAGGTTGTGTGATGACAGAAAGTCCTCTATTTCCTTAAGGTTTTCAGGTTTGTTTCCATACAGGTGTACATAGTAGTCTCTAATGATCTTTTGTATTTCTTCAGGGTCAGATGTGACTTCATCTTTTGTGTTTCTGATTGTGCTTATTTGGGTTTTTTCTTTCTTTTTCTTGGTCAGTCTAGGTAGGGGACCATCGATCTTGTTTATCCTTTTGAAGAATCAGCTTTTTGTTTCATTGATTTTTTTGTATTATCTTTTTGTCTTCTATGTCCTGGATTTGGGCTTTTATTTTGGGGATCTGGATTCTTCTGCTGAAATTAGGGTTTTTGTGGTCTTGATTTTCCAGCTTACTTAGGTGGCTTGTTAGGCTGTTAATTTGTGATCCTTCCATTTTCTTCATGTGCATTGGTAGTGATATAAGTTCCCCTCTTACTACAGCTTTCATGGCATCCCAGAGATTTTGGTAAGATGTTTCTTCATTTTCATTTGTTTCTAGGTATCTTTTGATCTCTGTTTTGATTTCATCATTGACCCAGGAGTTGTTTTGCATCATGATGTTTAGTGTCCATGTCTTTGTGGGTTTTGGGGGAGAATTGAATGTAAATCTGTAAAATGATGATGAACATAGCTTCCCCACAGGATTGTTGTGAAGTTTAGGCAGTATGAACATAAGCTATCAGTATAGCCTAAGTATTAATATATCATAGTGCCTGGTGTATAAGAAGAATTCAAAATTTGCCCACTTCTCCTTGGTCTCCCTTTACCATCTAAATTGTATGCTGAGAATATTCAACTATTCAGCATCTTTGCCTTTTTCTCAAATTTCCTTTTGACATCCATCTTTATGGCTTTTTCATTTGAGTGACTTTTGCTGGTTTCTGTGTACCTTAATCATTCCTCACCTTCCTCTGTCCTTGACAAAGCAGTGTCATCTGCATGCTCTATAACTGGATTTGGCTTTGGGGTTATTTCAGTCTACCCCTCTCTGATTAGATATGCATTTAAGGGGGGAGAGGGAGGGAGGGAAGAAGAAGGGGGGGAGAGGGAGGGAGGGAAGAAGAAGAGGAGAGGGAGGGGGGGAGAGGGAGGGAGGAGAGAGAGACAGAGAGAAGTACTGACTCTGAGACTATCTGGATCTTTTCTTTATTCCTCATTCCACTTTGGAGTCATACAGCTCTGGGAGCAAACCCCAACTTCATCTGAGTGACCTTAGGCATAATACTTCACTTCTATAAGTTTCAGTTTCCTTACCTGCAGAATGGAGATAATGGCACCCACCTTACTGGGTGTTGTGAAGACTAAATGAGATTATGCTTATGGTATAAAACACCACATCAGAGGTTTCCAGACTTTTCACCACTCAGAGCCAACCTTATTATCTCCCCCAACCATCAGAACCCTGGACTCTGGGTTTTGAGGGGTTTTTGTTTTTGTTTTTAACCAAAAAAATCAGGTAACTATTCTTTTAAAAAAAAAAAACGTAAGTAGTTACCAATCACAATAGTTCCAAAAGTTGGTATTATATCTATGAATTGCTAAACTCCCATTCAATAGACAAGGAAAAAAAAGATCCTTCTTAGTCTGAACAACCATATTTTGGATAAATATAAAATTTTAATTGTGTTAAATTGCTCAGAATCTAGAAAAGCCTTTAAATGTCAAAAAAACATAAAAGTGTTTGCAATCTACCTCCCAATCCATTCCCTACTCCAGACCCGACATACACATACACCTTGACAGTGGTCAGGTTGTTTAGAGCATGTTTCCAACCCTCCCATATTTTAAGTTAATATGGTGTTATTCATATCAATGTATTTATAATTCCACATATAAGTTCATAACATTTATGAATGAAGTTCATCTAGAAACATGAAACAAGGGATTATTGATGGTAGTTGAAGAGCTTATTCAGCCTCAGGTTTTTATTTATTTTCTGTATTTTATTTGTATTCTACAATGATGATAAATACACAAGTATCAAAATCAGAATATATAAATGTTTAAAGTTTTAATAGATAAAATATTACAAGTAGCTGATGTCTTGTTTGCATTTTCTATGTTTGCATTTTTTAATTTACCTTTTCTCCTTTTTTTGCTATCTGGAATTCAATGGGTAAAAGTAATGTATCTATTTTTCCTATTTCCAAATCAGACATTTTAAAAAGTCACAGACACTCCAATATCTGTATCAATTATTCCCTCCAAGTTTCAAAAAAAGACACTTATAATTAACTTCCCATAATAAATCCAAACACTTTCAACTTATTTATCTTTGGTTTTCAGCAGAGTAGAATTGTGACTCTATTTTGAAAATCAAACTTATCCAACTTACTAAAACATTTGCAGCTTATTCTAGTTGTCCTAGCTATGATATATTTGAGGGATATTTAGCTATTTAACTTTTTATATTTGAAGGATATTTAGCTATTACACTTTTTTTCCAACCTCCTTTTTAATGTAGGATCTGGGTAAGTAGACCTGCAAAATAAAGAGCTGATCTAGGGAAGAGGGGTAGGAGAGAAAGGAAGACAAGAGAGGTTTCATTGACTCTATTTGTGAGAAAGGCTGGGGCAGGCAGAATTGGGGGGAAAATGGGACCTGGAGGCAGCTGAGCTGTCTGGAACAGAGTGCAGGGAATAGGAATGGGGATTTTGGAGAACTCTTTCTGTTCCTTATGTATGTACTCTATCTTTAGCACTTTAGAAAGAGCTTGCAATGAAAATTTCAACTGCTCTTCAATCAGTCTGTAATGTGGGACTTATGCTCCTCTGATTGTAACATGGTAAGATATGGGGTCATAAAGCAACAGGGCTTCATAAAAAGTATACAGCAAGACCTCTTAAGCCAAGTCAAATAGTTTTCTAAACCGATTGCTCCATTCCTTAAAGGGGTGAACACAGTCTTTAACTGTGAAATCTTTCCAAAGTTCTCCCAGAGGTCCTGAGGTATTTTCTCCAAAATACATTAACTTCTTCTACAGCTGAAATTAAGCCCTGCTCCTTATTTGGCAGGATCCATATCACTTCCGATCTGAATCTTAAGTTATTAATGACAGGCTGTCATTTATCTGTTAGCACTTTATAGATATCATCTCATTTAGTTCGTATAATAACTCTGATACATGGGAATTATCCTCATTTTACAGCTAAGGAAAGAGATCCAGAATGTTGAAGTAACTTTTCCAAGGTCACCCAGCAGAGCTATAATTCAAACCCAAATCTGTCCAATGCTATGACCTAAGATTTCAACTACTACATTTTGCTGCCTGGAAAGAGGCTAACGTGTTATTACTTATCTTGAGAATATAAACATTTTAATTAAATACCCAATGAATGGCTCCAAGGTAGCAGCAGAGATATTTTTGAGTAGGGGATTCTTTCTAGCAGAAACTTCAAGCAAACCACTTCATTCCTCTGAGCCTTAGTTTTCTCAACTCTAAGGTGAGAATATTAATTTCTGCCACATAAGGTTGTTTGTATGATTAAATAGGAAAAATAACAATATATGTGTTTAATAAATGTTGGTTGTTGTTGCTATTGTTAATATTATTGCCAAGAGACTTGAATGGATTTTTCTTTATTTTTATTCCAGTGAACTAAGGTAGCATTGGTTGTGGACAAGATGCCTTATGTCTAGTGACAATTATTTTTATTGAGTGAAATTAACAAGAGACAGTGATTGGGACTGGGAAGATCTGAGTAGCCACATAAAATGAATGTCAGGCCTTTCTGAACACAGAGGGGTAGCAGAGGAGAAGTTTTCTGTAAAAGTAAAGAAAGGAGATAAAAGAACTAAAGTGAATGTGAAGTGAACATTGTGGAAAAAATTAAGGAAGCAAGATAGGTTAAGAGACAGGCCAGAGCACCTGCAAAAAAGGTTTTAAAGCAAAGTTCATGAAATCCTAAATACATAAATGGGTGGAAAATAACACTTAGGCCGCACTTAATTTTGGCTTTCAAGATGTAAAAGAAGCAGTGTGTGCTCATTAAGTGTTGGGGGAAAGAAACAAAAAAGCCTCAGTGATCTTGTCCTAAGAGACTTACTTATTATTTTTTTCATGTACTTAATAGAAAGTTTAAATAAGGTTACTGCATCAGGATTAATGCCCCCATCCCCAACCTCAGAAATGAAATCTGTTGGGATCCAGTGATTAATCTGTTTCTCTATAACCCATTTAAGGACCATTTTAGAAGTACAGCCAACAGCCTATAAAATGCAGAGGGAATCCGATGGGGAAAGAGGTACCAGAAGACTAACTTTCTCTGAACAAATTGTGGAATCAGAGAAGAGAATCATCAAGGAACCCAGCGTCCCAGTTCTTCTTCTTTTTTTTCCCCAATGCTCTTGTCTTCTCAGTCTTGTGACACCCACTGTCCACTCACAATCCCCCCAATTTTTACTCAGATCTTTCACTCACATTGAGGCATATACAACTCCTAACAGCTTCAAAGAGCTTAAAGCTTCTGCAGGGCACAACCCCAAGGGGTATCTTTCATACTGGAGAAACTTATGCAGCCCTAGCAGTGTTTCTTGAACTTCACCTCAAGTACATAGAGAGGAGAAGGAAAGTATATTCCCCAGGAGGTCGGAGATATAACCCAAAGTGAGTTGTTGTAAGGTTGGAATTCTTTGCTGTCTCCTGTTCTACTGGTGTTTGTTTGTTTGTTTTGTTTTGTTTTTAAGATATACAAATATCATCATCCATTCCATTAGATACTGCTATGGATTGAATTGTGTTCTCCACCTCAAATTAATATGTTGAAGCCCGTATGGTGGCATTTGGAGATGGAGCCTTTGGGTGGTAATTAGGATTAGATGAAGTCATGAAGGTAGAGCTTTCATGATAAGATTAGTACCCTTATAAGAAAAGACACCAGAGAGCTTACTTCTTCTTTCCCTCACTCTTTCTCACCAATGTGAGGACACAGCAATAAGGCAGCTGTATGCAAGCCAGGAAGAGAGCCCTCAATATGGAATTTAATTGGCTGGCACATTGATCTTGGACTTCCTAGCCTCCAGAAGCCACCCAGTCTATGGTATTTTGTTATGGCAACCAAGCTCACTAATATCAATGCTTACTTCAATATATAAATGATGGTTTAAATCATCTAAAAGTACTTACCTTTTCTTTCCTAAATTTTGGGGTAAAAATTAACACTTCAGAAAGACTGCCTTATTTAACCTACTGTGTTTCATGTCCTCTGTTTCTGAGACCAATCTGAGAAACAGAGGCACAGATGGTTCCCTTGCCCATACTTTGCACAATATAAAAGCATCTGTGCTTCAACAGGAAGCAAAGTCCTAACTTAAAGGATGCTGGATAGCAGAAAGAAGTTTTGGGTTTTGTTTTGAGAATCATCCTAAAACCCCTGCATTTAAACACTATGTGTAGTAGTTTACTCCTTCTGGGGTTTGGGTAATACTGGCTCCAAGGAGTCTCAGATAATATCAGTATAGACTAGCATATCGAATGAATACCAACAACGAGCAATCAATACACAACAGTTGCTCAAATCTGCTCATCTACCTAGAAAACCTCTACCATATGTCAAGCAGCAGACCATGTACTTAAAGTACAGGGTGAATTTTTAAAGATCTTAAATGGAAAAATCTGACCAGGACGATGTGTTTGGTATCCAGGAAAAAGGAAAGATACCCCTTTGTCCCTAGGCACAACCTGTCCTCAAATTCCCTGCCATATATCCCATCATCCAATCAGAGAGCCAGAATTGCCAAGGTGAGTACTGAGAAAAAGGTGGGCCCTCCCCAAAATAGCTCATTATTCACAGCACTGACATCTAAATATTGTTAGCCATGCATTTTCCTTTGACATTCTCATTCATTCTGTTATATAGTCCAGAAAGAAAAGGATAATTTAAAAAACAAGTTACCAGGTCTCAACCTGGCTTTGTCTCAGAGTGGCAAGTGATTTGCTTTGCTATATTTGAACAATGCTCAAAGTATCTTTTTCCAGTTAGGTAGCAAATTTGAGACTTCTTAGAGACCTCCCCAGCCCAGCTCATTCCATTCTAGTCCTGGTGCTTCCACCAAAAAACCCCAGAAAATTTGTGATTTTTCAGTCAAAATTATTTTTGAGATGCTCCCACTTACCTTAACACTCTCAACACCTACTTTTGCTTATACTTAATATTACTAGAGAAGACCTCCCAATTGAAAAAGATATTCTGTGATTCCTTGCAAGTCACTTAAGCCACTTGAGCCTCAGTTTCCTTATCTATCAAATCGGGCCAGTGAAACTATTTCTGTGCCTTCCAAGGACGGTATGACAGCGAATGTGTCCCTCCTATGAGTGAATGATGATGAGGAAGTGGAGAAGCCAACAATTGTGAGGGCAGATGCGAGGTGGTTCTTGTTAAGAGTAGGAAAAGCAAAAGAGCAACAGAAGGAATATCATAGCAGGATAAAGAACACTTAGCAATACTCAAAGTTTGAATCAGCCAAGCTGTAGAACAGTGAGGATCACATGTGAATGTAAATTCTGGAGACAACAAGAAAAATGTGCTGAATTTGAGTGAGATGAATGGAAGAAAGGAAGGGAGGGAAAATGAGAGATGGTTTTAAAAATCCTGGAGATCTTATAATGCTTTTCCTGTAAGGCCTGTGGAACAATTCCAAAGACATTGAGAAGGGATCATTTGCAGCGAGAAGACCCTCTAAAGAAATAAAGTTTGCTGAGAAGGTACTTCCTCAAATAGGAAAGAAACACCTAACCAAGCAGACTGGGAATCCTCATCATTGACCCAATATTACTGCGGAAATATGAACCAGTGGGCATGCGCATGAGCATGGACTCCAAAGTTAGAAAGACCTGGCTGTGAATCTTCTCAATCACTTACTGGTTGGGTCACTTGGACAAGTTAGGTGTCTTGTACTGTCAAGAGTTCTACACATAGGATTGTTAAAAGAATTAAATGAAATATTGCATGCAAATACTTAGAATAGAGCCCCACCCATAGAAAATGATTAATACATGTTAGCTATTATCAGTTACTTAATATAATAATCTCAGTCAGTAACAGACTCAGGATCAGAAGCTATTTACAGGAGGAATGAGGGATGGAAAGATCTGAAGCACTGGGAACTGCTGAGGCTAGCAGGCCCATGTGAGAAATGACAGTATGAAGAGACCTGGGATCCCAGAAGTGGCATAGTGTTAGAAATAAGGTTTCTAACATATGCTGAGCAGAGAGAGGCAGGGACCCTAGAAGGAGAACAGGAACTGTCAAGGATAAGCTCTTCATCTTTTAGGATTTAGCTTGTGGTCAGCCGTGTGTCCAGATAGCACGGGAACAAGGTTCCTGTTTTGGACGCCGCAGAAACCCTTCCACTTTGCTACTACCAGCCTCCCTGGGAATAGAGTTTCCCAAAGAGGTAGCAGAGAATGCTAAATATTGTGGGAAGAATTTGGTCAGCTGGGACTCTGCACCCACTGATTCTACATAAAGCCAGCCCAAGACAGACAGCACTTACCAAGCTCAGGGCTCACTCAGCCAAGGCAAGAGGCTCTGTTTCCCTCTTTCCAGCCCTCCTCTCTTCATAACTGATTATTTCCCATGGCACCTATATAATCCAGTTAAAAGAAAAGCATGCTAGTTAAGAGCTCTGAAGTCAGCCTGGCTAGGTTTAAAAGCTGGCTCCTCCAGTTACTTGTGTGACCTTGGGCAGGTCATGAAATATCTCCAAGTCTTGCTTTTCTCACTTGTAAAGATAATAGAATTAACCTTCATTAAAAGATTGCTATGAGGCTTAAGTGAGATAATACATGTTAAGTTCTTGTCCTGGGGCCCTGCATACGTGTAAGATCTAGACAAGTGATCACTCTGGTTATTCAGTTATCATACATTGTTCTCTTGATGAGCACACCATAGCCTACTCCCAGAATATAAATGGCATCTGGGCAAATGTACTTCAAAGTCAAATATTCATTGAGAAGAGCAATGCTGGAGCTTAGAGAAGGTGGTGAGATACGGAGATAGACATATGAGTGTCCACCCACAATAAGTTTTCACCTGCAAATCTGTCAGTCTCTCCTTCCCAAATGACATTTGGCAAGGGGCTTTTGAAAACCAGCAACAGGTTTTGAGGAAGAGCATCTCCTCTGTATCTCCCACCTCATCTCACCCCTAAGCCACCAACAAGGTAGAGCAATCCCATTACAGAGATCACAGAATTTCAGACCAGGAAGAGAAGGACTACTTCAGGTCACCAGTAAAACCTCCTCTGAGGCCCAGAGAGGCCAAGAAGCTTCCAAAGCCAATCTTTCTCATTCTTGCACAGCTTCCCAAAGAAGGCAGCACGTGACAAAATCTGAAAATTGCACAATGTCCCTCTGAGAGTACAGCACTGGCTGTACAAAGGCATATATTATAGAGGGAATAACAATAATGCTTCTCTCCCTGCTGAGCTGTGTTTGGCAAGTTCTTAGTGCTGAAAAAGGTGTAGCTGTAATTCACTGAGTACTCCCTCTATGAGCACACCATGTGTTCAGCCATTTGCTTGCATGTAGATTATTTATGTTTTCGGGAATCTGCAGATCTACCCAGGACAGCTTCTCAGGGGCAGAGTTAGGGAATATGTTTTTCACCTTTTGACAGCCCTTGGTGTCATTCCCAATGCTAAAGGGATTTTTGAGGTGGTTTTGGTAACAGTCAAGTCTCTGAGCAATGTGCCAATGAATGTGGAAAGGAAAAGAGGAGAGATAGGGAAGGTGAGATGGAGGAATGGGTGGGAGGAAAGAAGCATGAGAAAAGATGGGGCAGGAGGGAGGAGGAGGATAATGGGTGGGTCAGAAGTTGATTAAAGTTTGTCATGCCTCATTCTAGAACAATTTAGAACAGTGTTTTTTAAAACATGTGCTGTGGAATAGTGTTCAGTAGGTTGCCACACAGACAAGATTTGTGTGAGCCATAAAAAAGAAATGGGAAAATTCTAGAGAGCAATGAGTAACCAGGTTGCTTTCCTGCAGTTACTTTTGGAGGCTTTTATATATTTTTTTAATTTTTAATTTTAAAGATGAGTACAATTCAGGGTTAGGTATACAAATGGTCATTGTACAGGTAAAGTTTGGGCCTCACTTTGGTCCCCACATCACCTGGTTTGAGGTCAGGTACCCTTATTGATGAAGTGTACCCCCCACTCCTTCCCTTGGCAGTTTCCCACTACTGCCAATCCCTTTCTTACAGTATTATGATAATTGTTCAGGGTCCACTTATGAGTGAGAACATGTGGTACTCAGTTCTTTGTTTCTGTGATAGATCACTCAGTATCATAGACTCTAAATCCATCCAAGTTGCTGCAAAATTCATAATTTTGTCCTTTATGGCTGCAAATATTCCATCGTGTATATGTACCACACTTTTTAAATCCAGTCCGCTTTCGATGGGTAGCACAGTTGGTTACATGTTTTTGTTATTGTGACTAGTGCTGCAATAAAGATGCGTGTGCAGGTATCTTTTTCACAGAGTGATTTGAATTCCTCTGGGTATATTCCCAAAAGGGGGATTGCAGGGTCATACGGAAGGTCGATTTTTAGATCTTTTTGGAATCACCACACTGTTTTCCACAAAGGTTGTTCTAGTTTGCACTCCTGCCTTTTATATGTTGATGACATCCTCAGGAAATACTGCATACAGTGTTTCCCTAAATTTCTCCAATGAGAGAACTTGCTCTTGGTTTTTTCATCAGGAACAGATCCTTTAAAATTTTTTAAATCAGTAATAAAACTACAATTCCATCTTACGTCTACTCATTCAGGTACTTATCAACACCTGCCAAAATAGCCAAGTACCTTTGCAGTGTCCTAGGACATGACTCTCTCTCTGTCTCTTTCTCTCTCTTTCACACACACACACACACACACACACACACACACACACACACACATACACACACACACACACCAAGAAGTAATAGCAGGTACTGTGGAGAAGGGCATCCTTGGCCACTCTTCCACATGAAGTTTCCTTTCATGTTGCCAATACCCTTGGATCTGGGGATCTTTGACTTCCTAGTGTGGCCTTAGAGTCACAAAAAGATATAACTAGAGTTGTACTCTGCATCCTTAGGCAGCCTTACTTGGACATCAGCCACAATAAGATCCAGGTTCTTCACTTTAAGGATAGGCTCCACAACCAACCACATGATCACACTCAAATAAAAAAAGGGGAAGAGACCACATTGGCTGTAAAGACTGTACGTGCAAGACTGGGAGACACTAGTTGGTGGAAGCTCCATAAAGTGGAAGCCTGTATCCCATTATTTTAAATGGAAAAATGATAATACATTCCCATCCCATCCAAAAACCCCAAACAATTTCCCTAAACATTACTGAAACACTCAAACAACTATACAGCAATCTATGAAAGATTTATGAATATATACTGTATTTTAAATGCCAATACATAATTAACACCTAATGAACTCATTAATGGATAATTTTCTGTTTGGTATACAACAATTTACAATTTCAGGAACAGATTATGTTTCCCTTCTCAGCTGCAATAAACATATATTATAATATAAACAATTAATAATATGGTAGAGAGTCTCAAGATGTGGTCCAGATGGAGCCTGATTGGTAGTGGCCCCAGCCAATTGAAAGAAGTAAACACTGGGAATCACAGAAGGCTAAATCCTTAGGGAAAGGGTGTGGAAGATGAGAATGATGATGCCAGGGTGCCATCCTCTCCAGAGACAGGTACATTCTATGTCCTCTGGATAGGACTCCTGTGCAACTCAAATGTTTTCACCTGAGGGCTTTTGATTTGAATAGTGAAGTTTGGATAAATATTTTTGTACTTTTTAAATAATGAATGTCTACACGGTGAGAGTTCAAACAGCAAGAGATATCTGTTTAGCAGTAGCAGTGTTCATTCTCATAATTTGAAAACTAAAGCTATTTAAGATGTCTGTTTGTCTCATTCATCAATTTATTCCCAGTTTCTAAGCACAAAGCCTAGCACGTTGTAAATGCTTGACAAACATTTATTCAATGAATTAACTGAGTACTAATTGAGTATCAGGCACTATGCAATTTACCTCTGTTATCTCATTTAATTCTAACATTAAAAGCCCTATAGAGTGAGGGATAAGAAGTTACTTAATGAATGCAATGTACCCTATTCAAGAAATGGCTACAATAAAAGCCCAGACTTCACAACTTTACAATATAGCCATGAAACAAAACTGCACTTGTATCCCTTAAATCTAGAACTTAATAAATCTTATGTTGTAATTAGTATCATTATCCCCATTTTTTATATGGGAAAACCAATACCCAGTATTAAAGAGGAACTTGGCCAACATTGCATAGTACATGTGTCAGAGTCAGGTGAACCCCTGTATTCTTGTTTCCAAAGTCAGTGCTTTTAGACACCATCTCCTACATGTTTCTCTTCTCCTATGTAGAATTTAAATATGTTTTGGCACTATAAACTGTATGGTTTCCTGACACTTCATGTCAGAGACCTTGAAAAAAAACCAGTCTGCTTCTGAAAATTGTGATTCCTTGCACATAATTTCATTGTTACTATTAAACCAAGCCTTTAAATGCTGTGATATAAATTTGCTTTCCTTATTAGCATCAATAATAATTACAGCTACCATATGTAGAGCCTTTACTATATGCCAACCAGGCACTATGATATGCCATTATTTCAGTTAACCTTTAGAGCAACCTGATGAGGTAGGCATTGTTATAATTCCCATTCTACAGATGAGGATACTGTGGTTTGGAAAAGTTAAGTAACTTACCTAGGTAACTATCCAGTAATTGTAATTGACAGAGCTGGAATTTGAAGCCATGTGTGTCAGATCACAGGGCACATGCTCTCAGTTACTAACCATACCACTTTGATGATTAGCTGACAAACTAGCCCATTTGACAAAAGAGCAAATCTTACCGCTGCCTTATCAACCACTGTCAGGGTCTGTAGGAATCCCACACTCCTCCTCTTGGCCTCTGCAAATTCTATTGTCCTTCTATACTCAACCCAATGTCCACTTTCTCGAGAAGTGTCCTCTGACTCTTGTTGATCTACTCTTCAGGGACGGTTCCATCAGCTCAGTCCCCCTCAGCACCGTGCAGGCTTCAAGAACTGTTAACTCCTACTGCTTCACACTGGTCTTTGGCTTCTCTGGTTCAGCTGTCTTCCCTGCTTTGTCTGACTGAATCAGGAGCTCACAGAGTACAAGGTCCAGGACTGTGGGTTCTGGCTGCCTAGTCTTCCTCTACCAGCTGGAAGAGTGCCATAAACACAGTAGGAATAGGAAAACGTGGCTGCAGTGCCATAAGATGGATGTGAATTTGCTTCTTAAAAATTAACCTTTTGTGTATTGCTTTTCTAATTACCAAAGCAATATACATTTATTATTAAGAACTTAGAAAATACACACAAGCAAAATGGATAAAAACAAAATTAAACTCTATCATCCAACCACCTAAAGAGAGCATTTGTTAACAGTTGAATAGTTTAGTGCACATCCTTTCATATTTATTCTATGCATGCATGCTCATATTTTCTATCCATTAGGACTCAAACTATTCAAATGAACTTGCAACTTGCTCCTCCTATAAAAATTCATAGTGAACACTTTGCCATCGCCTGGAATGTGCTTTTACATCATCTTTAAAAGACGACATTGTATTATAGCACATAATAGAGTTGATTTAATGGATTACTTAATATTTAACACTTAGATTGTTTCTAATCCTTTCTATTCAGACAACTGGAAACAACCTAAACGATATCCCTAAAGTAAAAATAAATAAATAAAATATAGCGTAACCATTCAATGGAATACCATGCAGTTTTTTTTTTAATTTTTATTTTAAAGATGTGGGGTACAATTCAGGGTTAGCTATACAAATGTTCATTATGCAGGTACCCTTATTGATAAGGTGTCTATGCAGCTTTTATGAAGCATAATGTAGAATGCTAGGTGATGATATGAAGCAATTCCCAAGATGTGTTAGTAAACAAAAAGAGAAAATCACGAAATCATATGTGTAAAAGGTCCTGTATATATTGTGCATATAGATGTTTGCATGTGCAAATATTTTTCTAGAAGCATATGCAGATACAAAAAGTGCAAAACTGTCAACAATGGTTTTACTTGAGGAGGTATGGGACCAGCAATGGGCAGGGAGAGGTTTTCTTTTTATTTTATTCCCTTCTAAAATGACTGAATATTTTATCATGTGAAATACATACACACACACAGAGTATGATTATGAAAAACCATGTCATCAATATTTGTTTATATTTATGGTAGGTGATGTTTCAACATGTTGGGGAGGGAAAGGCAGGGACAAGTTATGTTGGCCCTGAGCTCCAGAGAAGGCTGAGAGAGGGAAGACACATTGTTAGGAAGAGTATACATGTCCCATGGGAAAGCTCAAGAGCAACTGCTGCCCCGTTACAGAATTGCTGAAGGACTGGCTTCCCAGAGGGTTGCACTGTAAACTCCAGAGTCCAAGGAGAGAGCAAAGCTTTTGATTCTTGCTCTAAAGTAGTGCTTTCTCAGATGTGTTCTCTGAAGCCCTCCAAGTCTGCTGAGAGGAATGTCAGCGTTTCAGGGCCCAGCTGCCATTTTATTCAAAGCACATTCATTTTAAAAAATTGTAAAAAGGACATAGAATAAAACTTATCATCCTAACCATTTCTAAGTACACACTTCAGTGGTATTAAGAAAACTGATTCACTTCTAACCTTACTCATATAGTGTGGCTCCATAGTTAAAAGACATTTGACAACTAATGCTATAAACACAGTACCTCTCAACTTTTCCAGGACATGGCACAGATGGGAAATTGCAATGTTTCCATGGTACATTGAAGTATTCTGATAAGTCTGCTCATTGACTCTGGTTGCCCCAGTATCTACCAGACCACCTGGAAGGATCAATAGCTCAACACATTTGTAACTCACTTGGTGCACATCAGGATGCCACAACTTCCCAGTTGGAAAGCATCAATGAAAGGACTGAGAGGACCAACTCTCAAAACTCAGAGTTAAAGTAAAAATGCCAATGTTGAGTGTTTTGTATTGAATAGCCTATGATTGGCAAGAGCAGCCTGCAAAGGGAAGAAAGGCACAAAGGTGGAAACTGATGCAAACACAGCTGAAGCCCTCTTACGCAACTCAATCAGAAAAGAGTGTCATGGGCAGTAATCAGTATGTTTTACAAGGGGTTGATCACCAGCAAGTCAGTGTAAGTAAAGGTCAAGGAACTTCTTCTATCACTGGCAACATGCACCTGACTGCAAGTGAGAGTTCACCTTGCTTCCAGGATCTAACACAAAATAAGGGTCTCTGAAGAACTCCACCACCCATAAAGTAGGGTTTGCATGCTGTCCATGGGGCTACAACTACTAGGTGATAGTTAGGCAAAGTCTGGGGTCAGAGGCACTAAACAAACTCATTCATCAGTGGAACAATTATTAAGACTCAGACCACACATTCTTCTGTCCGAGTATTGACCCAAGTTCTTACAGAATAAGGCAAAGAGAAGGAAGAAAGAAGATTGAAAATGGGAGTAGGTAGCATGGAGGACATACCTTCTCTTCCAAAATACAAGGGCAGATGAGACAGAGCTCCCTGAAAGGCAGGGAAAAACAATCAGCTTTGGAATAAGAAAGAGACAGAGATGGACACAATCTGCCTTACCATTTTCCATAAAACCTACCGTTTAAAACTAAGAATAATTTAGGGAGAGAAAAGACCAATAAAAAAAACAAAGAAAAAGGATTCCCAAGAGGGAAAATCCCAGAAGGAAATAAAACAAGAGACTGGGAAATGATGGTCTAAGATCATACTGAGACCAACTGCTTAGAATGGGGTTTAGTGAAGTTCTGTGTGTGTGTGTGTGTGTGTGTGTGTGTGTGTACACACATGCATATGTGTGTGCACATGCACACTCATGTATGTGTGTAGAAAGAGGAGGAGAAGGTCACAGTAGCTTTATGAGTTTGGGGCAGGAGAAGCAAAGTGCAGGTTGTCGTACAGCTAAAAGAGACTTATTTGGTTCTGCCATAACTCCTGGAATGTATCTGGGAATTCTACAGTGGAATCAAAGTTTGAACCAAGCCTTCAAAAACTCACATTTTGTTGTTGTTGTTGTTTTTCCAGGTCAAGGGGGAATGGGCTAATAGCAAGAACTGAGGCACTAAGGCAACTCAGAGACTAATAGGGTTGGTGAACTTTAAGTCCTTTGCCTTGACTGGAGTTTTAGGATACACAGGAAAAGTGATGAGAGATAAGGCTGGATAAAAAAGAAGGGAGGACCAGGGTCAGTGATAAATGGTCTTATGTACTTTAAGGCAAGGCCCTGGTAGCTACCCCCTCAGTGCCTAAGCATCTCTGGAGAAAAAGCACTTTCATCCTTTCCCCTCTCCACAGTGTGGTAGAGGACAAGCAAGGAAATGGCCAGAGAGTTCATTTCAGTATAAATGCATACATTTCAGCAATATATTTTAACAACATAAAATACAACTGATTATTATCACTTACCTGATTTTGGAATTAGGACATTCAGGTACAATCTTCACGCACTTCAATATAAAAACACTTTATGCAAATTGCACAGTAATTCCGAAAGAAAAAAAGGAATACAAACTTAATGAGCTGTACTCAGAGTTCTTGATGAAGTTGGAGTTATAGATGATGAAGGCAAAAATGGAAATAGACCCATTTAGCTTGCTCTTTCTGGATTCCTCTCATCAGCCATGCCTGAAAATGATTGGTCTTAACACCCTGAAGGCTCATGGTACTAAATATTGCTCTGAGGCATGGAGTTGCAGAAGAACATGAAGAGAAGTGGGGATGGCCCTCGTGTAGGCCAGTGGCAGATCACATGTGCAGGTTTGTCTCTGTGGCCCCTGATATGTACTAGAAGGTAGACACCTTCAGTAAGGGCAAGCAATGCACTTGGAATTACCCATTAAGGATAAGGGCTCACTGAAAGCACACCAGGGCAACAACTAAAGAGAAGAAAAGCAGAGCGTCTACTTCAAAGTGGGAATGAAGAAAGGAACCTCATAGGCAGAAAAAAAGCATAATGCCTTGATAGCCATGGAGAAGAAGGGATGTTAGTAGGATGAAAAAGGCAGTGGTATTAAATGAAAAGCGGATGATCTTAGTGTCAGGAGACTAGGAGAAGGAGGATGAAAAAACCTACCAGCTCTTGCCTGGAGAGGTTTAATTCAAAGTCTCTGAGAGGCCAACATGCATCATTTTGGATGCACTGAGAAGCAATAAAGTCCTCTTCAAGAACAAGTATCTCCTGTGTTGCCTTCAAAAAGCTGTCTATAGTGAAACTTACATAGTATGATTAAAATGCCCTCAGGTTTAGGAGACAGTCCTTGAAGGCAAACAGAAATTGTGCTGTAAAGATTAATTATTTAAAAATGCATTTATAGCAATATCTGATTATAGTAGAAAAACCAGGGCCTGCTCAAGTCAGAGACTGGTCTTTCCTATACTTGGCCATGGGTCTATTAGAGTTTAAATGAAAACATTTAAAAGGATCACCTATCATTCCATAGTTAGACCAAGTATTGAGCTCACTAACTGCTAATTAAATGAACTTCCTGGCCATGTAAAAAACACAAGGAAAATTACAAAAGAACATGTTATTCATTCGGAGAAGATTAAGACTCATTCAAAGTATTGGGGTTAAAAGACATCATGCGGCTTGCCAGGTCAAGATGGCGACGACACAGGCGGAACTGTGAGATTCTCCGAATGTACCAAACCTACATTCTGCAGCACAGAAAGATTGTAAGACGATGGGAAATAGGCTCCAGTGGGCTCATACACCGACAGGTGGATGCAGCCAGAGGACTCTCATAAGGAAGAACAGGAGATTGCACAAGCGAAGCAAAAGCAACCCCACCCTCCCTGAAAAACAGAATTAAAGAAGGGGAAGGAAAGGAAGAGAGAGAGAGAAATCTACACAAATGAAGAAAAACCAAAAGAAGAATATGGGTCTCTCCCAGACC
>CAUYQG010165289.1:0-12640 GCA_963574415.1 Tarsius wallacei
ACAGGCGTGTGCTACCACACCCGGCTAATTTTTTGATTTATTGTAGAGATGAGATCTCGCCTGCCCAGGCGGATCTCGAACCCGCGGGCTCAGGCAATTCACTCACCTCAGCCTCCCAAGGCGCGGGATTACAGGCTGAGCCACCGAGCCCGGCAAATTGCCATTTTAAAAAGTAGATAACATGTCTTTACTTTCTCATTCCTTTGCTTTTGAAGTTCTGAAGATTTTCTGTAGCATGTTTATATACGGCTATTTTTATTTGTTTTTAACTTCAATGAACTTGTCCTTCATTTATAGAAGTTCTATTTGACTTCTTTTCAATTGGTTTGTTCCTTTTCATAGTACCCGATCTTTCCCTTATAGTTTGCATTCTTTTTTTTAGACTGTCTTCATTCATTTTAAATAAACTTGTTTGTAGTCTTTTTTACCCTGTGATTTTGGGAGCTCTAATGTTCTGGTTCATTACATTTTTAAAATTTCTCTCATAGTGCCTTGACTTCTCATTGGGTCTATACATGATGTTCACCTATGGGAACTCCCTGCTTTGGGAGTTCCCTAAAGTCTTTGTTTTTAAAGTATCCCCCAAGAGTTGTCATTTTTTTTTCTTTTTTGGAAGAAAACAGTATTTTTTAGGGCATAGGCTTTGCAGTGGGAATACATGTGCCATAGTAAACTACACATGTATTCAGGCAGGTCAAGGAGAACAGGATTTTAAGGAAAAATGAGGAAAATCCCATAATTGTTTTGAGATAATTATACTTGTCTAGAGGGATCAATGACATGGGGGGCGCCAGGTTGAGGTCCTTCGGGCATTTGCTGGACAGATGTCCTCACAGAGGTATTATTTGATATAAAGTTGCAATGGCCTTTGTGCAAGCCGTGGTTTTTGCGGAGTCTTCATCAGAGTTTTTATCAGGCGTCTGTGCGTGAGACCCCTCCCTTCATGGCCTCTCCCAGGTCAGCTCATCAGGGTTTTTTACTCAAATGACTCCGTTTTGATTTTGACAACTTTCACATGTGCGTGCCTTCAGACCAATCTTTCTATCAGCAGCATGGTTTGTGGTGCCCTAATCACGCGTCTTACACATTTAAACTTTACACCTGGTGAACAGGTGCCTGGAATTTTGACTTCTCAGAGGCGACTGTTTGAATGTTAACCAAGGCTCTGTGCCCTGTGGAAGTGGCAGGCCTTCCAGGTGCTTTCAAAATCAGGTGGGAAGAGTTATTTAAGTCATTTCATCAAGGAGGCCATTCTTCAAGGCTCCATGCTTGACATGGGGTATCCAATCACAGCCTTCCTCCTTACTGCAGACACTGTGTCTCCTGTCCTCACAGAGGATAGGTTCCAGAGCTGAGTCGCTAGGCCTGTGATTGAGTTTGAAACGGCTGTTGGGTCACCTGTGTGCCTTGATTTCTTTGTTTATCTGGCACATAGGAGTTTTCTATTTTTTTCCCAACATGACTATGTGTTAATTTTTGTTGTTGTTTTTGCTACATTTTACTCATTGTTTCTACAGGTTTGTAATGAGAGAGCAGTTCCTTGACAACATAGAAAGTCATGCTCTTGAAAATACTGTTGGTCTCAGAGATTTTAAAATTTATACTTGGTTCTGGCCTGTTCCTTGATCTTTCTTTGTGTTTCATTACTATGCTTTAATTCTTTGGCTTTTTTTTTTGTTGCTGAGTGCAGTTGAAACTGTCAGATTCACAGAATGATATGTTTTTAAATATGCTGTATTATCTTAAAAAGTTAGCACACAGTTAATATATAGTACAGATATAACCACCTCTTTTTATCCAGATGTCTTTTCGCCTGGTATTCTCATTAAATGCATATATTCTTATAAAAATCAAATTTGTGACTGGATGCAGTGGCTCATGCCTGTAATCCCAGCATTTTGGGAGACTGAGGCGAGGGGATTGCCTGAGCCCACGGGTTTGAGAATGGCCTGGACGACTTGGCAAGACTGCCTCTCTACAGTAAATAAAAAAATCTGTGGGACGTGGTAGCACATGCCTGTAGTTCCGGATATTTGGAAGGCCGAGGCAGAAGGATCGCCTGAGCCCAGCAGGTCAACAACGCTGGGGTGGCCATGAGTGTGCCACGGCACACTCATATACACACTTACTGAACACACACACACATAGAGAAATGTGCCATGCCATCAACGTCACTTTCATTTACTTTTTTTCCCTGGCAACAGTTGAACATGCCCTGACAACCTACCTTCCATTATAAATATTTCCATAACCAGGCAGGAGAGTCATCCCTTCCCCACAGCCATATAATGTAATGAAGGACACACACACAGCTGCAGCCACACCATGTAATTACGTAATTTGTTTTTGACAGCTCCCATTTGCAGAGGCAAGTGTGAACCACACATGGGCGAGGATTTTGCATATGTTCAAGTTTGTCAGCTCGTTGTGAATAGTCACACATTTTCCTGGGAGGAATGGCACAAAGTCTGAGGCAGGGAATCCAAGCCAACGTCTTCCCTTTTCCAGTATAGCAACAACTCAAGGTGTTTGCTGTCTGTGGAAAAAATTCAGATCAATGTCTCCATACCAAAGGGAAGAAGTGTTAGCCTGGCAACCACTTTCCAGGTTGTTGCTTATAAGATAGAAGAGTTCGTTGTAATGAGTAAATGAGGTGCAGGACAGCCATCGCATTTGTCCCAAGCAGAATTCTCAAAGCCATCTCTCCCACTAGCTATGTGTTGGGTAGTGTGATAGCTCTTCCTATGGTTTTTGTTATCCAACTGTGGGAACTCAGCGTGTTCCTCATCACATTCTTCTTAGGTAACTAATTGATGGCCTACATAACAGCAGCGGTTGATCGGGCTGTGGGGTGTTCCCTGGATCCCCGAGGCATGTCCTGAGTTGTCTGGGACTGGATACTTTGTGGGAACGGAGCCTGAGATGCAGTGGGGACAAGATAAACCCCAGCCCTCAGTGATTGGGTTTTGGGCTCCTTTCAGGGGTATGAGAAAGTATTATTCTACAGCAGGTGGGAGTTGGAGTGATAATCCTGAACATTACATCCAGATAATTCTGTGAGGGAATGATGGAAGTATCACCAAACAGGAAACACTAAGAAAAATGGGACAATTCCAGTTAGCTCAGAATGATCATCAGCAGGTAAAACTATGCTTCTGAATATAGCCATGGGGTCTGATCAAGAAGACATCTGCATCTGTTTCCTTAGGAAGACGGGATAGAACAGTGGATATCTTATATAAATTAGAATAGGAAATTATAATAGAGGGTATATCATTATTCTATTAGTGGAGAGAGAGAGAGAGAGAGAATATGAAAGAGAGAGGAGAGAAACTAGGCAGAGCTCTGAACTGATTTTACAGCCTATCATTTACCTGGTAGAAATCAGACAAAGTTGCGTTAAAGATCTGCCCGTGTCTTCTCCAACCCTGATTGCCTTGGTTCCTTTTGGTAATAGAATTATTGTGTAATGAGTAAAACCACATGCAAATATCATAAATAGTAATTCAAGGCAGAGCCATGTGTGGTCTAGTTAGCTCCACCTTGAAGAAAGTGATAGGCAAGTGTTGGGGAGGATTCGTTCTGTGAAGAAGGAGGTCACGAAGGGAAGGAATTTGACTTCTGAAAACGGGGTTGGCTTGAGGCTGCAGGTCCCAGAGAGCTCTTGTTGTTGCTCTCACTACCTTTGGTCAAGTCATGTAGTTATATATTCATATTTGTGTGTGCTTTCTCCTTAACAGGAAGGAACTCACGCCTGTGAAGATGTGGAAATTCCCTCTCAGATTTCCAGAGTCCTTTGGCCCAAAGTTATCATCATTTAGGCCGTCTGTGGCTGAAATTGCCTTCCCCGCCCTTCCCAGCACCCTACAGCCTCAGGCCTTCCAGAGCAGGCAGCAGAACGTGGGATCAGGATTACGGTTGCACCTACCCAAAGGCAATGGGGGTGTATGAAACGGAGGACGCTGAAGTTGTGGGCTCTTTATCTTCTCTTATTCTTTTGTTTTCTTATCCAGTTTTCAAGGTCAGCCTTCCAAAGGACACACTTTTAAGCTATAGTGCTTAAGGTGGTAGTCAACTTTTTCTCCAATTCTCTCAGAATGTTATCTGATACTTTCACGAGAGGCGCCTTTATTCCTGGGGTGCCAAAAAAATGTTAAGCGATGTTTTGAGCAATGTTCACCGTAATCAGAAGCGTCTGGATGCTGAGGGTAACAACTTTGAGCACCTCTTGTAGTTGCAGAAGTCAAACGTGACGTGTATTCATTTTTTGTCATCGATATATATGATTACCATTGTAATCGTTTTTTCCTTTCTTTGAATGTATACTTTTTGGACATCCTCTGTATATATTTACTTGAGCTTTGGAGGTGATTTTCCTTGATGAATCTGGGCAGCTTAGTATATTCTTGTAAGGATTTGTCTGAAAGCATTCGCAAGTTATAGAATAACTTATTGAAGTCAACGCCTTATGGGCCTGTGTTGGTTTTCCAAGTCCTCTCTTTCACATTAGAAACGTTTAAACTTTGACGGCTTACTACTTAGGTTTTTTTAAAAATACAGCATTATTTAATGCTAGATTATTCCTGAATATATATAGATGATTTTTATTTTTAAAAGTTATTCATTTGTTTATTTTTTAGAGGTGAGATCTCTTTCACCCAGGATGAAGTGCAGTGACACCCTCATAGCTCAGTGAGTCTTAAACTCCTAGGCTCAAGCGATCCTCCTCTCTTAGCCTCCTGGGTAGCTGGGATTACAGGCGTGAGCCACTGCGCCTGGCTAGATGATTTTTATAAAGTTGGTAACTGCTAGTTACATCAGATAAATCTATCTTATCAAAAATATTCCTGGGAGAAACATTCAAGGTGAAAAGAATTAACCAAATTACCAATAGAAAAAAATAGTAAAACAATAAAATAATTTAGGTTACTAGAACTAAATGACTGACAATTAAAACTTGGAAAGAATTTATTAGCACCATCTTACCCCATTCCCTCTCCATTTTGCTTTTTTATTTTATTTATTCTTTTTCTTTTGCTGGTATTTACAAGGATGATTCATGATCATTATAACTAAAGAAACAATATGAAGATGTATGAGGAACAATTTAATGCCTCCCAACTCTGTATGCAGTAAATAAATGTTAATGGTCTAGAACACGCGTTTCCATTCCTTTAGCTTTGCTCATACAAATATATCAATATATATACATTCATATACATATATATGCACACACACAGAGATGCACACACATATACCACATATACAACTACATAGAGGTTATCTTCAGTTATTTTTTTAATGAAACTAGGATTAAAATATACAGCTTCTGCTATAAATTTCTTTTCTTACTTTATACAGTGTAGATGTCCCCCTGGGCTGATCGTTGTCATTGATAAAAATAAATCTATGGGTTATCAACATGGTGGAATAGGAGGCTCCTGACATTCCCTCCTCCCACAAACACACTGAATAAGCACCTGCACTTCAAGAGAAAGCTAGAATCCCGTTGGAAGACTCCTGCATACCAGATGACTGAGAAAATATGCACATCAAAATTGGTAGGAAAAGCAGAGATGCTCTTGTGTGCTAATCCTACCCTGAGCACAGCTTTTTAAAAGGTCGCTAAGAAACAACATAAAAATACATGAAAATATAAAAGTCACTGGTAAAAGAAAGTATAGAGTCAAACTCAGAATACTCATTCTGCAATGGTGGTATGAAAATTAATTATAACTTTAGTATGAATGTTAAAAGAAAAAATTATTTAATCAATTCTGGCTATAGTAATTTGTCAAATGACATAAACTATAAAAGATACAAAATGTGCCACCAAAAATAAATTTAGGGAGAGTCAAAGTGTAGAGTTTGTGCAAGTGATCAAAGTTAAGTCATTATCAGCTTATAATAAATCAACCTGTTATTAGTATGTTTTATGTAAACCTGATGGTAACCACAAAGCAAAAACCCTTAGTAGATACATAAAAGATAAAAATAAAGAATTTGAAGCATACCACTACAGAGAATATTCAAGTCACAAAGGGAGTCAGCAAGAGAGGAACAAAGGATATACAAATTAACCAGAAAACAACAAAATGGCAATAGTACGTTCTCATATGTCTATAATTACCTTGAACATAAATGGATAAAATTCACCAATCAAAAGACATCAAGTGACTGAATGGATTAAAACAATCCAACTACATGTGGCCTACAAGAGACTCACTTCAGCCCTAAGGACACACATAGACTAAAAGAAAGGGGTGGAAAAGTTATTCCGCACAAATGAAAGCCACAAGAGAGTAAGGGTAGCTGTACTTACATCAGACAAACTAGACTGTCAAGAACTGTAAGAAGAGAAAAAGTTATTATATATTGATAAAGGGGTCAAGTCATAAAAAATTTATGCACCCAACATCAGCACACAGAAACATGTAAGGCAAATATTTAGAAAATCTGAAGAGTGAGATGTAGACTGCAACACAATAATACTAGGAGACTTTGGTATTCTTTAATTTTTGAATTGCAGTCTCACTCTGTCACCCAGGCTGGAGTGCAGTGGCACGATCATGGCTCATTGCAGCCTTGACCTCGTGGACTCAGGCAATCCTTCTGCCTTGGCCTCTTGATTAGCTGGGACTATGGGTGTGCGCCACCATATCCAGTTGATATTTGAGTTTTTGTAGAGATGAGGTCTTGCTATGTTACCTAGGCTGGTCTCAAACTCCTGGGCTCAAGTGATTCTCCTGCCCTGGCTTCCCAAAGCAATTGGGATTACAGGCATGAGCCACTGTGCCCAGCTGACTTCAGTATTCTACTTTCAACGTTGGACAGATCTTCTAGACAGAAAATCAATAGGAAAACATTGGACTTGAACTATACTTTAGATCAAATAGACCTAATAGATACTTACAGAACCTTTCATCCAACAGTAACAGAATACACCTTCCTGTCAAGTGCACATGGAACATTCTCCAAGATGGATCATATGTCAGGCCACAAAACAAGTCTTAACAAATTTAAGAGTGAACTCATATTGAGTGTCCATTCTTACCACAATGGCATGAGACTAAAAAATCAATAACAGGAGGCAACAAATATATGAAAATTAAACAATATGCCCCTGAATAACCAATGTGTCAAAGAAGAAATTTTTTTTAAACAGTGGGATTTATTGAGAGGTCAGTAAAGCCCCAGTGGGAGGGGACCTGAGGGGGTTGCCCAAAGAAGAAATTAAAAGAAAAATGAAAAAAACATTAAAAAAAATGTTGTTTAAAAAAATAAAATCAAAAACATTTTAACTAGACTAACAAAAAAGAGCAAAGACTCAAACAAAATCACAAATGAAAGAGGAGCCATTGCAACGGATATCACAGAAACGTGAAGGATCGTGAGACTACTATGAACAACTCTACACCAATACTCTGGATAACTTAGAAAAAAATGGATAAATTCCTAAAAACATACAACCTGCCAAGACTGAATCAGGAAGGAATAGAAAATATACAACAACAAGGAGATTGGGCTGGGCACGGTGGCTCACACCTATAATCCCAGCATTTTGGGAGGCTGAGGAGAGAGGATTGCCTGAGTTCACAGGTTCAAGACCAGCCTGGGCAACATGGCAAGACCTCGTCTCTACAATAAATCAAAAAAATTAGCTGGACGTAGGTGCATGCCTGTAGTTCCAGCTACTTGGAAGGCTGAGGCAGAAGGATCACCTGAGCCTACCAGGTCAAGGATATGATGGCCGGGAGCATGCCACTGCGTTACAACCTGAGTGACAGAGTGAGACTCCAATTCAATAAATAAATAAATAAAATGCAGATTTTTTTTAAAAAAGGAGATTGAGTTAGGAATAAAAAGTCTCTCTTATCAGGGAAAAGTCCAGGACCTGATGACTTCACTGCTAAATTCGGCTAAACTTTAAAGAAGAGCAAATACAGGCTGATGCTGTGGTTCACCCCTATAGTCCCAGCACTTTGGGAGGCTGAGGCAGGAGGATCACTTGAACCCAGGAGTTTGAGACCAGCCTGGGCAACACAGACTTTGTCTTTGAAAAAAAAAAAAAAATCTGGGCATGGTGGTGTGGGCCTGCGGCTCCAGCTATTTGGGAAGCTGAGGTGGGAGACTGTTTGAGTCCCAGAGGTCCAGGCTGTGGTGAGCTGTGATTATTCCACTATACTCCAGCTTGGATGAGAGTGAGACTCTGACTTGAATAAGGGGAAGGAGAAGGAGGAGAAGGAAAGGAAGCAGAAGAAGAAGAGGAGGAGGAGGAGGAAGAGGAAGAGGAAGAGGAAGAGGAAGAAGAAGAAGAACAACAACAACAACAACTACTATTACTACTAAGACAAGTTCTTCTCAAACTCGTCCAGAAAATCGAAACTTCCAAACTCCTTTTACAAGGCCAGCATTACCCTGATCCCAAAGGAACACTAGAAAAAAGAAAACTGCAGGCTGATATCCTTGATGCAAAAATCCTTAACACCAGCAAACCGAATTCTAGCAAATAGCGCATTCACGATGTCATTTATGATGATGAAGTGGGATTTATCCCAGGGATGCATGGGTGAATCCAGGGACATAAATCAACGAATGTGATACACCATATTCATAAAATGAAGGACAAAAAATGCACGATGATCTCAATGGATGTAGAAAAAGCATTTCATAAGAATTTAACATCTTTCCATGTTAAAAACTCTAAAAAAATTGTACAGAAGGAATGTACGTCAACACAATAAAGGCTGTATATGAGAAGTCCACAGTTAACATCACACTCAGTGGTGTAAGAACAGAAACAAGAGAAAGATGCCTACTCTCATCACTTCCGTTCATCATAGTACTGGAAGTCCTAGCCAGGGCAATTAGTCAGGAAAAAGAAATAAAAGTCATTCTCATAGGAAAGGAGAAAGGGAAATTGTGTCTGTTTGCTGATGACATAATCTTATATGTAAGAAATCCTAAAGATGCCACCAAAATACTGTTAGAATTGATAAACAAATTCAATAAAATTGCAGGTTACAAAATCAACATACAAAAATCAGAAGCATTTCTATATGCTAACAATGAACTACCTGAAAAAGAAATTAGGAAAAGAAAATACCATTTACAATAGTATTTTTAAGATTAATTTTTAATTTTAAAGATGTGGGGTACAATTCAGGGCTAGGTAGACGAATGTTCATTATGCAGGTACCCTTGTTGATGCCTTGTGTCCTATCTGTAGCCTTCACAGAGGCTTCTCCATTCTAGCCACATCCATTTTCTCTCTGCTCCAGGTGTTGAACCCTGGCCCAGTGTTCCAGAAGTTCTGTATTCAGAGCTCTCTTCCATCCATGCCAGTGTCCACCTGGAGATCGTTAACAGCTTGTAGACCCCAGGTCTTTTTCAAGGAACACCTGCCTGGAAACCCAGGGGTCAGTCAGTTCTCCATGAATCCCTGTTCCGGTAATCCTCCCATCTGCTCAAATGCCCTTTGTGTGTGAGACTCCATTCTGCCTCACCTTCAGCAGCTGATGCCTTTCCTGTGCTTTCCACACCTGAGTGCGGGGCCCATGCTCGTTTATACTCACCCCCAGCCCAGCCCGATTCATTTGGTGTTTCCCAAAGTGCGGTAGAAGGTATAAAGTAGGCCGGATAGTTTAAATATTTGGTTCTACGTATGCTTTAATGTGCACTACACTTGTAACCAGCACATCATACCCATGCGTTGTAATAGTGGAATTAAAGTTCTTTTTCTTTTCTTTATTTCTTTTTTTTGAGAGTTGGGTCTCTCTCTGTTGCCCGGGCTGGAGTACCGTGGCATGATCGCTTCTACCTCTGCCTCCCAAGTAGCTGGGACTACAGGCATGTACCACCATACCTGGCTAACTTTTTGAGTTTTTTGTAGACATGAGGTCTCGCTGTGTTGCCTAGGCTGGTCTTGAACTCCTGGGCTTAAGCAGTCCTCCCGCCTCAGCCTCTGAAAGTGCTGGGAGTATAGGTATGAGTCACTGCGTCTGACCAGGTTTCTTTTTAAAAAACAAATTTAAGTAAAAAGATTACATACCAAAATGAGTTAATTTAAAGAAAATATGAGATAAGTAATTATAGTGGTGAAATGTAGCTATGGTAAAAGGTGACAGGGAAATGATCAGAAGTTGGGTGACATTGCATTTAGTGATCATCTCAAAACTGGAACATTTCTTAGGAATTTTTGCCTCCCTTTGTTTCTATCATTTATTTGTTTGGACATCATTTCAGGTCCGCTGACCTCCTCTGTCTCTTATTCCAGCAACCACTGCAATAATCAGTTTCATAGCAGCTCTGGCCAACTATACTCCTGTGCAACCCAAAAGTGTCTTGCCCTTCTTCCTTTTTAAAATCAAAGAAGGCAATGGAACTATTCTGCTTCCACTGATGCATAACCCAGAAGTATTAGAAAGCTAACTCCATAACATTTTTGAGGCAGTCCTGCAGGATCAAGCTAGGTCCCTATAGCGATGGCCAACTCATCAAAGCCTCTTTGTACTGGGCCTCCTCTCAACCCTGTTTTGTTCTTCCAGTTTTTCTTTTCTGCTCCTAGGATCACACTCCCTAAGAAAGTTTTCACTCAATGACCTGTGTCTAGGTTATTTCTGTCTGGGACACTCAAGCCAGCACTCCCATCACACACATAGCCTACTTTTGTTCTTTATTAAAGCAGATGCTCTGTAAAAAACAAACAAACAAATAAACAAAACACCTTCTATATTAAAATGCAAATTATAATTTTAACTTGTTTACTTTTTCTTTCTTGGATTTGGTTTCTTCTTTTTTAAAAATCTGCAACCCAGCTGTCAGATTTCATGTCCTTCATTTAAATAATGGTTGAGTTTTTACTATGGAACAGGAACATGGACTGCTAGTAGTTGGTAAACTATGGCTACCTTGGTCTATTTGTATTGCTATAGCAAAATACCATAGACTGGGTAGCTTATCACAAGAGAGGTTTATTTCTCACAGTTCTGGATACTGGGAAGACCAAGGCAGCAGTGGATTCAGTGTCTGGTAAGGGTCTATTTCCTGGTTCATAGGGAATTCCTGCTGACTGTATCTTCCCACTGGGAAGTAAGGGGTCTCTCTGGAGTCTCTTTTATAAGGGTTCCATCCTTGAGGGTTCCATCCTCATGACCTGGTCATCTCCCAAAGGCCCAAACTTCAAATACCATTTCCCTTGGGAGGCTGGGACTTCAATACATAGATTTTGGGGGAACACAGACATTCAGACTGTAACAACGGCACTAGGGCTTCCCCCCACATCTTGCTTTGACTTTTTTATTTGGCTTTCATGAGTTGTGAAAAAGACTGTCACGATCAGACATTATACTTTCTCTGGAGACAAGTAGCTTTAACAATTGGGTTAGCTGCTTGGTGGCAGCTGCCATTTATGTCTGTAATCTCTGACTACCCTGATGGATATGGGGTAAAGAAGGAGTTAGTCCTGAGGCCCTAACATAAACCCCAAACTAAAAGAATCTTAGGAAATACAAGAAACGCCCTTACAGAAATTGGAATAGGCAACCAATTCCTGACCAAAACCGCAAAAGCCCATGCCATAAGAGATAAGATAGATAAATGGGACCTCATCATACTGAAAAGCTTCTGTAAAGCCAAAAAAAAAAAGAAAAACATTAAGAGAGTGGGCAGTGGGGAGACAGGCCACAAAATGGGAAAAAATATTTGCCAACTGTACATCTGACAGAGGCCTAACATCCAGGATCTACTAGGAACTCAAACGTGCCAAAAGGAAAAAGCAAACAGCCCTATTAAAAAAGTCGACAAAAGATATGAATAGACACTTCTCAAAAAAAGACATATGAGCAGCCAACAAATACATGAAAAAATGCTCAATCTCACTAATCATCAAAGAAATGCAAATCAAAACCACACTGAGATACCAGCCTAACTCCAGTCAGGAAGCCGTCATTAATAACTCAAAAAACAACAGACGCTGGAGAGGATATGGAGAAAAGGGAACGCTTCTACTCTGTTGGTGGGAGTGTAAACTAGTATAACCTCTGTGGAAAACAGTGTGGAGATTTCTAGACGATCTGAAAATTGACCTTCCGTACGACCTAGCAATCCACCTTCTGAGAACATACCTGGAGGAACAACTCAAATCATTCTACAAAAAAGATACCTGCACACGCATGTTTATTGCTGCACTATTCACAATAGCAAAAACACGGAACCAACTGTGCTGCCCATTGAAAGTGGACTGGATAAAAGAAACGTCCATATACACGACAGAATATTATGCAGCTATAAAGAAGGACAAAATTATGGATTTCGCGGCATCTTGGCTGGATTTAGAGACCATCATCCTCAGTGATCTATCACGGAAACAAAAAACTGAGTACCACATGTTCTCACTTGTAAGTGGACCCTGAATATTTATCATAATATTACATGAAAGACAGCAGTGGATCACTGCCAGGGGAGGGAAGGGGGGCACATAACACGAATAAGGGTATCCGATCCCAAACCAGGCGAAGTAAGGACCAACCGGAAGCCCGAACTTCACCGGTATGATGACCACTTATGTACCTAATCCTGAAATGTACCCCACATCTTTAAAATAAAAAAAAGATGTTGCTACTATCTAACATGTTAAACA
>CAUYQG010165290.1:0-14150 GCA_963574415.1 Tarsius wallacei
GCCCGGCTAATTTTTTAGATTTATTGTAGAGATGAGGTTTCGCCTGCCCAGGCGGGTCTCGAACCCGCGGGCTCAGGCAATCCACTCACCTCAGCCTCCCAAGGCGCGGGATTACAGGCTGAGCCACCGAGCCCGGCTGCCTTGTATATTATTAACCCCATTTGACAGATGGAGAAATTGAGGCCCAGCCAAGTTAAAGGACTTAAGTAAAGCAGGTGTTGATGGATAGAGTTGTCTGGAAACCCAGGCCTGCCCTTTCCACGGCATAAGGCTGTGTCTCAACCAGGCTCTGAACAAGGTGCGACAACCAGAAACTGGGCGTGGGCCAAAGGATAGACGAGGCATTTTGCTGGGGAGGCAGTTTGCTGATGCATTCAACGAAGAAGCAATTTCATGACAGTTTGCATTTGGTTGTGGGAAGCCCAAGGTTAGGGAGACACAGACGCATTAGATTGCTGGGAAGCAGAGGGGTGGGTGGAGGCAAGATGAGAAGGAAGCTGAGATGGGAGGAGAGAGAAGTCCCCAGGGAGCAGATGACTGAGTGAAAGGGTGGGCTGTCAGAGTACATTTGAAGGAGAGATAGACACTGAACGCAGGTCTAGGTGCCTTCCCAGCTGGGATAACCAGAGAGACTTCAGAGAGGGTGAGAAGCGGGAAGTGACAGTGACTCCTGGGACTCTGTGGTAGAGCTCAGTGAGACGAACTTTTATTTTATTTCATTTTGAGTTGGAGTCTCACTATGTCGCCCAGGCTGGAATGCAGCGGCACCCTCACGGTCACTGCAGCCTTGACCTGCTGGGCTCCGGTGGTCCTTCCACCTCAGCCTTCCAAGTAGCTGGAACTACAGGCACGCACCACCGTGCCCAGCTAATTTTTTGATTTATTGTAGAGATGAGGTCTCGCCAAGGCAGTCCTCTCGTCTCGGCCTCCCAAAGAACTGGGATGGCAGGCTGAGCCACAGTGCCCGGCGGAGACAGACTTTTACAATTCAGTCCTCTGGGCAGCCAGAAAGGGGAGCCCCCTTTTCCTTTCTGTTTCCAGGCTTTGTTGTGTCTCACTTCTCTGAGCCATGAAGGCGTCAACCAAGTTCACTAGACCGGCAGGGCCCAGAAAGTATTTTCTCCTTTGACCACATTTTTTATTTTGGTCCATGACATAGGAACTTCAGTCCTTTAGAGATGTTGGAAAGAGGTTTCGCCCTTTTGTCCATGCCTGTCAGCTCATGACACCTGGAGAGAGGCCAAGGGTCTTCCCTGGATTGGAGGAAGGGATGAGGGACCGAGTGGGAGTGTCCTACATTCTTCTGGGCTCTCTCTGGCATATCCGGTCTAAGGGAAGGAGCTTTTCCTTCTGATTCTGTCCTCCATGGGGTAAGCAAACCTGAGTGGGGCCCCTACCAACCCCCGCATGAGACCCTTTCTTGGCTCCTCTGTGATGGACGGAGTATGAATAAGTTTCGATTTTTCTTTAGCTGCTTGGGTAAGTGTCTGCTCTGCAGACCTGACTCCCTCTGTGTATTTTTTGTGACCTTTAGGCTTTCTGGAGAAGGTGATAACTATGTTGAGATGTGAAGGGTTGTTAGGAATTAGCCAAGTGACGATGGATTGGAGAGACAGTCCAAACCAAGGGTGTGGCATGAGCAACAAGGAGACGAGAGATAGAATGACAAGGTGGAGTGCGCATGTCCACTGCGGCCACTGCACAGGAGGAGGCAGGGAGTGTTAGGAGTCAGACTGGAGAGATCAGGTGGGTTGACATCATGGGGTCCTTAGATGTTGGGCTCTGAAGCCCTCTGACTTCATCATGTAGACTAACAAACTCTGAAACATATTTCTTAGAAACCTGGTTCTGTGACATGCCTCTTAGGAAAAAGTCCTGAGGCCAAGTACGTTTGGGTCATGTCTTAAAGATTCCCAGTAAACAAGGAGCCCCTTAGGGACTGAGAAGTCCTGCAATGCAGAAAATTGTTCAGTTTATTGAGTTGGTGACAGTTTTTGACATTCTGAAAGGCCAGTATTTAAAAATCGCTTTGGGAAACAATGCTTACAGGAAATCCAGGGTCTTTGAAAGGTTTTAAAGAGGACATAGATTTTATAGGATTTATCTTTAATGGCATGGAGGTTGGATTTGAAAGAAACAAGGCTGTACATCAGAGATGAGTGAGGAGAGGGTTACAGGAATTCAGGAGAAGATGCTGATGATATATACAACACTGGGGGATCTCGAAGAAGCCAGTGGTGTCAGAGATATTTAGGAGACGAAATAATCAGAACCCAGCGCTCTACTGGATATAATGGGTAAGGGAAGAAAGGGTCATGAATGATTCCAGATTTAACCAGGTAGAGGGTCATGCTAGCAACTAAGAGAGAGCACTCTGACATGTTGAATTTGGACAGCCAATAGTGAGTCGAGGAGGAGGGACCAGGTGTGCACGTAGATTTGAGTCTGGCTCATGGAAGAAGTTCGGGTTGATGATGCAGTTCGGGAGATGTCAGTATTTAGTTGGTAATTTGAACACTAACCTGGAGCCCCCAGACAAGGGTATGGGAAAAGTTAAGAGTCATGGTCTGGGACTAGACAGTTATGAACTAACTTTTAAGGGATGGGCGGCGGAGGAGGAATCTTGAGGAAGAACGAAAGTGGTAGGAGATAAGCCAGAAGCCATCACGTCTTAGAAGCCATGGGAATGGGAGCATCAAGAAAAATCAGTGATTCACAGGGTGGAATCTAAGAGGTGGGCATGGTGTCATGAGGCGTGGAAGAAGCCCGTGGCCATTGGTTCTTGGAAGCTCTGTGATGACCTTCCTGGAGCAGTTCCAGAGGGGAAGTGGGATTAAAAGCAGCTGTAACAGGCTGAGAAGTGGATAGTGAGGCCGTGAAAGACAAGTCCTTTGACAAGTTGGCAAGAGAAAATGTGAGAGATTGGATGACAACTGAAGGGAGAGAGATCTGAGCATGGAGTCAGTTGAGAAGAGGAGACTGAGATGCAAGAAAGACGGGCAACTTATGGAGCAAAGAGAGCAAAGATGGAACTAGAAAGCTGAAAAGGGACAAATGGACGGTTTTGATGGTGGATTGGGAAGCCCGGTTGAGGAAAGACCACAGACTTTTAGTAGACTTCGTCAATGCCGTTGCATGATTTTTTTTTCCTGCTCAGCAGTCTAGCATAGGAACAGAGAAGAAGGTAGGATTTTGCATTAATGGAGTGATCGAATTTTGCCAGCTGGGTGCAGGGCAGGGAGAGAGACACAAGGGAATCAAAGATGTTGATGAAAGTGTATCCTGGACAAGTTCACCATGGAGTCAAAGCTGGGTAGGGATGAACAATTAGCAGAAGGATCCAAAGATGAGAGACGTTGGAATTATTGAGGGAGGAAGTGTGCTGATGAGGCCAACCTGGAACGAAAGCTTGACAAGAAGGGAGGATTAGATCAGAGTAGAAAATACTAGAAATTATGACTTCAGGAGGAGGAGGGTCCCAGGGATAAGGAAAGAGATTGGCTCTGGGGAGGGGTGTTGAAAGGTCAGTGAATTGGAGGTTAAGGTGTTGCTGGTCTGATGCAGGGATGACGGGGCCAGAATGGATGATCTCCAAGGCCTCCAGTGGGCCTCTGATGGGATGTGTCAGATGGAGTTAGGCCTGCATTTTTTGTGCTCGACAGATAAACCCACCTGCCCACTGGACATCCCACTGGAACCTCACAGTCACCTGGAGCCAAACTGGACAGAGCAGATTTCATTGTATTGTTCTCCAAGCCTGTCTCTCTTCCGGGTTCCTCTCCCAGCTGACACCCCCATCATCTGTTCAGTAGCTCAGGCCAGACATCTCTCCAGCACGAGTCTGACCATTTCTATCTCTGACATATTTTGTATCCTAACATTTTCCTCCTTCTATCTTCCCAGCCTTGTGACCATTTCGCCCTCACAACCCTCTGCTCTGTCACACAGCTGCAACCTTCCTGGTCTCCTGCCATGGAAAGCGGCCCCTACCCCCTTCAACCAGCTGTCAAGGTGTTCCTTAGTGAGTCCTGTGGTCCCTTAAAATGTTACTCAGAGTGTGTCATTTTTCTGCTCAGGAGAAATGCCAAGCATTCAAGTCCCTTCAGTACCTGCCTTGAGCCTCATTTCTGGCTGCTTTTTTCTGTGACTTCCAATCACACACCTCAAGTTCCAGCGGCATTCTTCTTGAGGTGCTGACTCTTTCTCTCTGCAGGCTGTTGCCTCTGCCTCAAATGTCTTCCACCTCCCCCAGCGTGCCCTTTAAAATTCCACCCCCTTTTCTAGGGCAGGATCAAATGTCACCCCTTCCATTAATCTGATCTTTCTTTTCCTCTCTCCAGCTGAAAGTAAAGTGCTCCTTCTGGAAATTCTCAAAGGACTTGAATTAAACAGCTTCTTCTAATCGGAGCATTTTGTCTGGGCTTCTGGTCCATGCCATGCACATCTATCTGACTATTGCCATTATCCGCTGAGCAATTGAGATGAACAACCAAGGTTTCATGTTTTTCCATGTTGTTCCCCTGAGATGCCTGGGCATAATGGTCTGTCAGAGCCAAGTGGGAATCTAAGCTCCACCGCTTGGGAGCTGTGTACTTTAGCGAGTTTCTGAGCCACTCAGCTTCAGTTATTCCTGAAATAGGGACACCGATACTGACCTCCCAACATTGCTGTGAGAATAAAATGAGGCCCAAAAGGCAAAACGATGGGCACTTGCCTGGCACATTGTAGGTTCTAAGTGAATGCCTCCCTTCCCTGTCCTAATTACTGTTCTGAATATGTGAAAAGAAAAATTGAGTGGAGCCGGTCAAATGTTACCCAGGACTGTTTTGAAGTTTACTGGACAAAGGAAGAAGCCAGGGAGTGGGACCCAAGGGGAATTCTTCTCTCTTCCTTTTTCTTTTTCACTTTCTCGGTTTTCTGTAATAAATATCTTTTATTATTATTATTTTATTTTAAAGTTGTGGGGTACAATTTGGGATTGGGTACCTAAGTGGTCATCGTACAGGTGAAATCTGGGCCTCCCATTGGTCCTCACTTCGCACGGTGTGGGAAATACCTTTCATTTATTAAGTTAGAAGATGTGTGTGCATAGACACACAAACATGCATATCTGTGTTTACAGACCTATAACACGCACACTTAGGTTCACATCAAGAAAAGCTGCCATGCACTGACCACTCCGGAAAGACTTGGAGCTTGTCCTTGAAAGTTTCCATTCAGAGTACATCATACTTAGTGAGCCATCACAGAAACAAAGAACTGAATACCACATGTTCCCACTCAGAAGTGGGTCCCTTCTTATCACAAAGCTGCAAGGGAGGGAGCAGCCGTCATGGGACCTTGCTGGTGGAGGGCATTTGGCATCGCAAAGGGTACCTGATTCCAAGCCAGGGGCAGTGAGGACCAGTTGGAGACCCAAGCTTCACCTGCACATAGACTACTCACATACCTACCCTGACTCGTACCCCACACCTCAATTAAAAAAAGATAAACGAAGAGAGAGAGAGAAAAAAAGAAAGTTTCCACTTGAAGACTACTAGCCAAGGCTGCTGTAGAATGATCATCTCTCTGAACAGTCCCAAAGTTACCAGATCCTCCGTGGAAATCTGTTTCTCTCCCCATTTCCACATTCAATTTCCTTTCATTTGTCTCCAGGGTAGCTCCTGCAACAAGGAGTTTTAATGGCTGTTCTCCACCAGAGTTGAAAAGGGCACACAGAGCGTGGTTAGAAATTTATATTTCCTGTTAGAGTGGGTGATGGACGAGATGCATTAAAGTGGTATTTTGTCCCCAGATTATATTGCCACAGCAGCCCGGTTCTCATCAAGGTGGAGAGACCCATCGTGTCAGGATTCTGACATAGGCAGGGGCCACCCCAAAGCCCTAGACGGTGAGAGCTTCTGGACAGGGCAGGGGCCAGTATGATTCCAAGGTGGGATTTGAAAAAAACACTGGACTTGGAGCCAGCCCCGTGTGTGTTTGATCCCAGCCCTGTTGTGTCCTCACTTTGTGACTTCAGAAAAATGCTTTGTCTCTCTGGCTCTCAGCTTGGTCATTGGGAACACCAGAACACAAACACCTACTAACTAGGGTTCTTAGAGGGTCGACTGAAAGTCATCAGAGAAGGCAGCCACAGTATCTGTGCATGACGTGAAGACCCCAGAGATGAAAATCCCTGCTTTGCACCTGAGATTCTTCATACGATTGGAGACAACGTCCCATCAGGGGATGCTGTCATTCACATGACATCCCATTTCTGAGCAAGCTCCTACTAGGTGTGTCCAGAGAGTATGAAAATATCTGTCCCATCCTCAGGACGTGGCAAGCTTGTGAAAGATCAAGGAGGTATTTTAAGTCCTCAAATCCAGAAGCGCTTGTTGGGCAGAACAGAGTCCGGGGGAGTACACCCCAGAGGTTCCAGAAGACTCCAGAAGGCAGCAGGAGCAACTTGTGCCCATGATCTGGCCCCAGACGCCATAGCCTCTGCCCCTGAATATTGACACCCTTCTTTGGCAGATGAAGAAACAGAGGCCCAAGAAGTTTCGAGTGTCCCACTCGAAGACACAGCTGCTGCCTGACATGGGGAACTCAGTAACTATTTCTTGTTTAAGTCCGAAACAAGCGAGGAGGATCTTATTCCTCATTTGTCTTTAGAAGACTTCTGGTCCTCCCCACGTGGCCACGGTCCATTCTTTCTGCTTGCTCTGCTTGTTGATGTAAGAAGCTGCCCTCATGACTGCCTGCTCTGGGTCAAACACCTTCCATGGATTCCTATAGCACATAGAATCCTTCGCATGGAGTTCAGGGCTCAGCAAAACCCGACATCAGCTCATCTGTCCAATCTCGTCTCTGAGTATGACCCTCTTGGTGGCTCTGGATTGCTGTGTTCATCTCATAATCCTCGAAGCTTCCTATTCCATGTCTTGGCTTATCTTAGTCCCTTTCCTCGCCCTTTCCTTTGGGATGTTCCTTCTTAGCATCACCTACTTTCAGGGTTCTAGTGAAAGCGAACTCTTTGGAAGGAATCATGTCCTGTGCTTCCAAAGCACTGCCTGTCCTCTGGAGTTTTCCATTTGCAGCTGACTGAGGAGTGGGGTCATTGTGTTTGTTGCTCACTCCTGAGTGAGCTTCCTAAGGGTGGGAAAACTAGACTCATCTGCCTCTGTGATCTCCAACTGCCAACCCAGGGTTTGGCATGGGGAGGTGTCTAGTATGCTCTTGTTGAACGAATAAATTGACAAATGAGCAGAGCTCCTTGTTGGTCTTCCAGGACCTTGGGGTAAAGAGAGCATGGTGAATTGAGAGCATGTGGGGTGCTGTGGGCAGTGGGGTACAAGGGCTGAGAAGGAGGCTGGGCTCAGACAGGGGGCTTTGGTCCAGGATCCTGACCAGCCTGGGGGTTGTATTGTGAGTACCATGTGGAGATGGTGGGTAGACGCTGTATGGCCTGTTAAAATGTAATGAATCTGAGCCCGCAAGTTCAACACCCACCCGGGCCACTTGACGAGACCTCATCTCTACAATAAATCAAAAATTAGCCGGGCGTGGTAGCGTGCGCCTGTAGTTCTGGCTCCTTGGAAGGCTGAGGCAGAAGGATCGCCAGAGCCCAGTAGGTCAAGGCTGCAGTGGCCGGGAGCGGCCACTGCACTCCAGTCTGGGCGACAGAGTGAGACTCCAACTCAAAAAAAAAATGTAATGAATGTCTATGATGGGCCTGAACTTGTGTTGGGTTCATCCTATACCTTCTTTCACCTCGTAATAACTCCACAAAGCAGGTTCCATTGGCACCCTAAGATGTCATTATTATCTTTATTTTGCAGACAAAGAATCCAAGACTAGGAAGGGTAAAGTAATTCACCCACGGACACTCAGCTAGTGACTGGTGCAGCTGGAAGTCAAGCCAGTTCTGTCTGGCATCAGAGCTCATGGTCTCAGCCACCTCACGATATTCATGGGGAATCCGTCAAAGTGACACCTTCACCTGCTGCAAAGTCTTGCTCAGGGTTAGTTCCAGAGCCAAGACAATGATCTATGAGGCACGAAGTGAGCAGATGTCATGCAAAGAGCTTGAATCTGCGTGCATGTGTGCATTGTGCTTCATAAAGACCTTGCCAGGGTGTTTTCATGCATGGCTCGCTTGTACAGAGGTTATCACAGTTTACCAAGCTCTCTCTCATCTGCTTCCTCATTCGATACTCACATCTACCCCTTGGTGCTGGTGCCATTATTGTCCATGTTTTACAGATGGGGCTTGGAAAGATCAAGTGGCAGATCCACAGTCGCACTCTAGTTAGGTGGTAGGATTGAGAGTTTTGTGCTGGGGTATTTGAGTGTAGGTCCATAATGACAACCCCTTCTCTGTCCAAAGGGGTGGATGGAACATCAAGCTATCACAAAGGACTGACTGGAGGACATGGCTTATGTGCTTGGATAAGTAGGTTTTGAAAGGACAAAAGACAAAATGGAGCTGAGAGAACAAAAGAGCAGCCATCGTAACACTGCCTGGCCATGTCATGCTCTTTTAGATCTCTTTAACTTGTTCTCTAATCATTAGTCAAGGACATAACTGGTTTCCCAGAGGTAGCTATTAATAGCTGTCTTGCAACCCCTCAGGCACTGATTACATTGCTATTCCAAGTATTTTTCTTCCAGCCATAAAGAACCAAGCTCACCTAATCTATTGTGAGCAACTTCATGACCTACAAGACACAGACAGACCCCACCATCCCAATGGCAACAGTCCCTGTGCTTACCTGCCCCCTTTGTGATGACATAAAACAGACCACCACCAAATCTCCTTAATGACCTGCCCCCATCAAAGAAAAGCCTTAAAAGCATTCAGCCTCAAGCAGCCATGGCCATGCTTTTCTTTAAGTTTTGACCCCCTTCCTAGTTGAGGGAGGCAGATTCCCCTCCATCTACTTCCTAAATAAATGATATTTTCCAATCTAACTTCTGTGCAAGTCTTTGCATCTGACCCACAACACTGACTCAGCTCACTGGCCTATCCCACAGACCTAATAGGTTTGCTAAAACTAAACTCTAGAAATAGACTAATTTAACCACCCAGTCCCAGAAACTGGCCTAGGACAGGACACTGGGTCCATAGCGGGAGGGGTCTTTCCAGGTTAGCTTTAGGGCATGGAGGAGCAGAGAACTCATGCCCCCATGGGCAGGCTCATGAAGACAAGCAACTAACCTGAACTTGCCTGGTTTATTTTTTCACATTTGCCAACCAGATAAGTCACTTCAACCCCTGGAAAGATTGAGTAAAGGAGAGAAGAAAGAGGCTTCTAAATTCCCTTCATATTGAAAGAAATAGGGGACCCTGGGAGTTACATTAATTATGTTCCAGTGAACATATCAAGAGTTGGAAACAAGTGTTCCCTCATAAGAATCACTGAAAATGCTGAACCCTCTGTCCATGCTAGACTGCTGCAAAGAAAATGTTTCTACTGCCTGACTCTAAAACCACATAGTCCTAGAAACTTCCAACTAAAACACAGCTGGCAAAGGAGACACACTTTCCATTGACCCTGTTGAAAAGACCTCCTTTAAATTTCCTCACTGAGCATCTGCCCATGAATACTGTGACAAAAGAGAGACAGGTAGAGTTTTCTAGCTGATTAAACTCATGTTAGAAAATTAAGGCAAGGGTTTTTCCCTAATCATTAGGCTACTATTATAGAAAAGAATGGCTTTTTAACTTGTAAGATAACATTCTTAGAGAGGGGTTTTCAATGTGAAGCTTACCTGAGGTTTCAGACCTCTTTTTTCAGCCTGTGTGTCTTGAAGATAAGATTTAAAATGATGTAGAAGGGAAAATTACTGATGGGTTCAGGATGTGCCACCCTAAAATACGGTATCTTGGCATTTGAGAAAATGGCTGAAGCAGGAATGTCACACCCACCGTCTGCTGCCCTTCTCCCCTGAAGCGGGTCTCACTTGAGAGGTGCCCTCCTTGTACATGAAGAAAATAAAATCCTTGTCTCTGAAGATACTGGGTTGCAGAGAAGAATTCTAATAAGACTTGCAACTCCCTTCCCACCCAAGTTTATTATTTGATCATGCCCTCTGTATCCAACTATCCACACTTCATCAAACTTAGCATAAAAATTTTTTAAACACGTGTTTTTTTGGGTCTCCTTTTTCCTTATCAAGGTTCTCATGCCACAAAAAAACTTGTATAAAATAAATTTGTATGGTTTTTCTCTGGTGAATCTGTCTTTTGTTATAGGGGCCTCAGTCATGAACCTAGCATGGGTGAAGAAAGAATCATTTCCCCCCTACAATACCTATAAATGCATTAAATTACATTTAACTAATCATAATTGTTTGAAAAATAGCAGTGTGCCCCCAGGTGTTTATATCTTTTTTAAAAAAATCTGCTTTATTGAGGTATAATTTACATCCAGTACAATTTTGTCAGTTTTAAGTGTATCATCTATAAGTGTGAACAAATGTATGCAGTCACGAAACCGCCTATATAAGATTACCTTCATTTCCTGACCCCTGGAGGAGGGGCAAGGCTGATCAATATATTCTTCTTAAACAATGGGTAGGGGCTTCTTGAGGACAAAGCAAAAGTTGCAGGTTGCAGGACAAAAGTAGCTTCGATCTCCAGGGATCCTGCCTTCCCGGACGCCTTCCCCCTAGACTATCTCCATAATGGCTCACAGCCTCTGGCTTAGTACCTGATGGTCATGGGACTTGCTTCATAGACTAGCTTCTACTGTGAGACCTAAGAATGGTATTTAAAATCTTTTTCAGACTTTTTGCTCTGACAGACCCAGACCTCCTCCCGGGCCCAGAACAGCAGAAAGTCCTCTTGTGGTCCTGTGATGCCCCCTCCCCAAAATCAGCTCTTCGACAAGAAGACAGTCTTCACACGCCTTCATGGCATCATCAGTCAATCAGAAGCCCCTATCCCTCTGCCCACCAAGTCTCCTTTCAAAACCCCATCTTCTGAATTTTCAGAGAGGCAAATTTGAGTCATTTCTCCCGCCTTCCTCGCCCAGTTGCTTTGTGATCTTGCTCTTTCTCCGTGGTCACGACTGCTCCGTTTTTGGTTTTCCTGGGCAGTGGGCATAAGAACCCAGTCAGGATGCAACCATCATGTAATCACTGATACTGTATTGGCTAGAAAAATATCATACTCTTTATACAACTATTTATGCCATTGATAAAGTTTCATGGAATGGTTCTGTGTTCTTTAGGGCTTGCAATATTTAACTAATTTTAGATAAAATTATACTTTTCATTAAGGAAAGGAACAATTTCCTTGCAACCAGCACGCCCTTTTAAATGGAAGCCTTGTCCTAGGGCAGCTGAGCCTGCTGCCAGAGAGTCTCCCAAAGGAGGAGAAAAAAACATTCACTTAATAGCAAAAATCATAGTCCTAAATTCATGAGGTAGCTGAAACAGTGGGGCAGAGAGGGCTGGTGTCGGCTCTGGCGGGCACCCTCACACACTGCATAACACCCTCTCAGGTTGGCTCCACACCCGGCCCCATTCACACTTACATAACACCACCATGGGAGAGTGCTTTCACAACCATTTTACAGTTTAGAAAGTGCTATCGCATCCATTAACTTATTTAATCTCCCCCTGCTTGCCCGAAGCTAATCAGGTCTTCAGATGGATTTACTCAGAGCTGGATCATAAAAATATTCATCTCTGTTGCCTGAGTCTCCCCTGCCAAACGCGTGGGTCTCTTAATGGTGAGGTGAATGGCTCTGCTGCCATCAGGCTGGAACCCGATCGCTGATGATTTATCATTCCTTGGGTTCTGTCCACACCCAACACGGGGCACCAGGGACTGATGAATGAGGGGGTTGAATCCAACTGGAATTTGGAACTCTGGGCTCTGCAGCCAAGTCCCTGCTGCTCTGGCTTGGATTTGGGGGACTATGAAGGAGTGACGAGGAAGAGGGATCCAGGCAGATCTTGAAGGTCTCAAGAAGAAGGTCTTGGCATTCCTTGGCCTCATCGTGGGGGGTGAGTAATCTCTGAAAATCCACAGGTGGGATGGAGGATGGATGAACGAATGAATCATGCAAATCCCCATGGCAACTCCTACGTGAAACCAGGGGAAAGCAGATTACCACGTTACATCAAGGTCACCTGGTGCAATGACGTGGGACTCAGAGAGCCTGGATCCTGGTGCCAACGGAAGAGCCTCTTGCCTTCTCCGATCTTCAATGATATATTCATAAAAGGATGAAAGTTGGTGCTTGGTTTCTGAACATCTTCTAGAGCCTTCTAGGATTCCATGGAAGGGGAAAGTAGCCACAAGTCATCTGAATGCTGGACTGGAGAAGAGGGAGGCTTTTATACAGGCACAGGAACCTCAGCAAAGCAGCACCCATCCCCGTGACTGCTTGGCATTTTCTCTCTCTCCCTCCGTGTGTGTGTGTGTGTGTGTGTGTGTCTTCTTCCTCCCCAGGCTCCCTCAAGTTTAGGGAAGGCCAGGGGGACCGTACACATGGCAAAGGCTCTGGAGCAGGCAGCCGTGGATTCAGATACTGGCTCTGTTCCTCACTAGCCAGGCATTCCTCACTGCCTCGCCCTGCTGATCCATGCCTGCAAGGAAGGATCTGGCTACCTCTGTCGAGACGAAATGACGTGCACAGGTAGATCACCTGACATGTGAAAGCCCCCTAGTGAAGGGTCGCGTGTGTCACATAGCGGTAACACCTAAGTAGTCAGAGAAGCAGAAAAGCTGACGTCGTTTCCCCATCTTCCCCTTCTCTGTTCCACAGGGGCCACCAAGCTAACACCAGACACGTGGCTTGGTTTGGCCGTGGGTCCTGGATGCCCTTTCTTCTCATCTCCCTGCAGTGGACAACAGGCTTGGAGAAAGAAGCCCAGGTTGTGCCCCAGACCCATGCTTGTCAGCGGGGCACCACACGCCCCCTGAGCCAGGATTTCTTGTGTTTGTTCATTCACTCGTTCACCCAGCAGGTATTTGTTGGGCACTGAATGTGTGCTGGGGGGCCTTGTAACCTCCAAAGTTATAGGGGATGAGAAATCCCAACTCTACCAGCCTCGAGGATTGACTTGAGGGTCTGGAGCGATATCTGGGAAACACTTGGTGGGATTTAAGGAGTATTTGAGCACTGGTTATTATCACCATTCGTGATGTCATGATGTAGTGACACACACAGGCAGGGTGTGTTAAACAGTAGATGAGACAGGAAAAGTCAGAGTCACCCCTGCAGGAGGGGCTCGTTAAGGCATCCAGCTCGGGGCTCCAGCAGGACTCGAGGCTGAGGATGAATCAGGCGGCGTCTGGAAGGGCGGGACTAGGTCCACGATGTTGCTGGTCCCTCATTCCTGGCGCAATGAGATTCCCAGAAACGATGGAAGGGAGGGATGGGCATGGCGGGTATTTCAGCTGCAGGAACAGCGTAAACAGAGGGGTGCTGGCGGGAGGACTTGATCCGTGTTTGGGAAGCAGTGGAGCCCACCTGGCCTGGAGGAGTCTGGGTGCGCACAGTTCCTGGGGCATCGTAGCATGTTCAGAGGCGGACTCTTCCACAGCCTAGCTGCTGCAGGGGCCGTGAGTGGTCCCTGTCACCACAAGCGTCCGATGTCCAGCTGTTTGATGAAAAGGTGCAGTTTAGCCAGGCTCGGTGGCTCAGCCTGTAATCCTGTGCTTTGGGAGGCTGAGGTGAGTGGATTGCCTGAACCCGCGGGTTCGAGACCCGCCTGGGCAACTTGGCAAGACCTCATCTCTACAATAAATCAAAAAATCAGCCGGGCGTGGTAGCGTGTGCCTGTAATTCCAGCTACTTGGAAGGCTGGGGCGGAAGGATCACCGGAGCCCAGCAGGTCGAGGCTGTGGTAGCCAGGAGCAGCCACTGCACTCCAGTCTGGGCAGCAGAGTGGGACTCCAACTCAAAAAAAAAAAAAAGAAACGGTGCAGTTTGAAATGATTGCAATGCATAACTTTTAAAAATTTTTTTAGATGGTTTAATTATTTATTTTGCATGCTTCTTGTTTGATGTACAGGTCTGTGTTGCACTGTGAAATCCCACCGTGGAATGTCAATAAGACACCAGAGCTAGTAAGAGGACCTGTATGGAACACGTCTGAGAAAAAAATAACAGATGACGTTTCTATTCATCTTCTAAGTTCCAGGCATTTTT
>CAUYQG010165293.1:0-39567 GCA_963574415.1 Tarsius wallacei
GGCCACCGCAGCCTCGACCTGCTGGGCTCTGGCGATCCTTCCGCCTCAGCCTTCCGAGCAGCCGGAATTACAGGCGCACGCTACCATGCCCGGCTGATTTTTTGATTTATTGTAGAGATGAGGTCTCGCCAAGTTGCCCAGGCAGGTCTCGAACCCGCAGGCTCAGCCAATCCACTTACCTTAGCCTCCCAAAGCACGGATTACAGGCTGAGCCACCAAGCCCGGCTACAACAACTATTCTTAAATCTATGTGAGCTCCAAGAATCTGCTCCTTTCAAGTGGGGTTATTCCCTTTCCTCGGCTAATTTCCCCAATATGCATATTCTACCAAATGCTCAACTAAATACTTGTGGGGTATCCTCTGTGGAGCTCCACAGCTCCTTGGCTGTGCAGCTGTCTCCTCTCCAGTACTCTGCTTTCTGAACTGCAGCTCCATTGGCCTCTCTAGACTCCGTTTCTCTTTCCTCAACTCAAGGTTATTGCCTAGCACTGTCTCAGTTCCTCCTCTTTGCACTGCAGCCTGGAAAATCTGTCTGGGCAGTAAGCTGGGACAGTCGTAGGACTCACCTTGTTTGTTTTTCTTCCTCAGAGATGAGTGTCCTCTGCTTACTTACTTGATGTGTAGTGCCTAAAAACTTTGTCCAGTTTTTTAGTTCCCATTGTTATGATATTACAATATTAACTATTTAGGTGTTGCAGGTGGGGTGATAAATCTGGTCCCTGTTACTTCATCTTGGCTAGAAGCAGAAGTTCTACTGTGTGTGTGTGTGTGTGTATGTGTTTTGGGGGGAAGATTTTTTTTTTTTTTGAGTTGGAGTCTCACTCTGTCACCCAGACCAGAGTGCCTTGGCACACTCCTGGCCCCTGCAGCCTTGACCTGCTGGAGTCCGGCGATCCTTCTGCCTCAGCCTTCCAAGTAGCTGGAACTACAGGTGCGTGCTACCACGCCCGGCTAATTTTTTGATTTATTGTAGAGATGAGGTCTCGCCAAGTTGCCCAGGCGGGTCTCAAACCCATGGGCTCAGGCAATCCACTCACCTCAGCCTCCCAAAGCACGGAATTACAGGCTGAGCCCCGAGCCTGGCTAGGGGGGAAGATTTTTAATTACCAATTCAATTTCTTTAATAAATATAGGATATAACAGTCACCAAGATAGTGGGTGCGTCATTTCAGTTTTTTCATTGTCAACCTATGTCCATGTCTTACTGCCTCTGCAGGCCTATTGCTATTTGTATAATCTATAACCTTACAAAGTATTTGGTGGGAGTTTATTTCCATCTTTTCCCGTTTTTGCCCTTCATTATGAATACTGATTCTAACTACATTTCCTTGTCTTACATCAAGCCTTTTAGTTCTATCCACCACCCTTTGTTTCCAGAGCCATGCCCGTGCCTTCTTCCCTACTCAGGTTCCCATTGCCCTGGGGAACCATGACTCTCAGAATGTTTTTTTTTTTTTTTACTCCCTGGTGCTCCAACATCAACAGTTACTTCTTTTGTTTATGCTAGGCAGTGTGTTAAATTTATTTAGAAAACACACAAAACCCCTTTCTACTTTTTTTTTTCCTTTTTGCCTAAAGGGTAACACCTGGCTGCATTTTCTGAATACAAGGAGGGGAAAATCAGCAGCAGACTTTCAATAAATGGTCCTGCTTTCAGTCTTATGCTGTACTCTGCTGCCCATCACACTCGGCATCCTTGAGTCTATAACCCCTCCCAAGTTCTGAAAGGCAGAACAGCTCACTCATTGGCTGCAGGCTCCTGTATTTATTCTGGACTGTGTCTTTTCCTAGCCTGTTTCATCGAACTCCACTCTTGCACTTGCTTTCGCCTTCTAGAAATGTGTTGAAATAGTTCATCCACTGATGAACTCCTTCTTACTCTTTTTACTGCTCTGTGTTTGGTTCTTCCCTTTCAAATTGGTATGCAGCAGTTCACCCCTCATCTTCAGCGGATATGTTCCAAGACCCCAGGGGATGCTTGAAACCACAGATTGCCATCAATTGAAACACATTCTGCTCATGTCTTCAAATTTAATGCCTTCATCTTTACTAAGCACTTCTCATGTTCTGTGGCCACAACTTTTGTAGTTTGAGTGTGACAGCAAAACTAGCAGAGATTTCTTTTTCCTTCTTCACGATTTTATGAATTGAAGATTTGTTCTTAGCATAGATCTTAGCAACCTCAGCATATTATTTTTGTCTTTCCATATTAAGGAAAGGACTTTTACCTTTCACTTAAAGGAAGCATGTTAGCACCTCTCTTTGGCATATCCAAATTACCAGAATTACTATTCTTGTACTTTGGGGCTATTATTAAGTAAAATAAGGGTTACTTGAACACACGCATTTCCATGGTCTAGCTGATAACCAAGATGGCTACCAAATGACCGATAGATGGGTAAGGTATAAAACGTGGATACAGCTGGACAAAGGGATGATTCACATCCCGGATAGAACAGAACAGATGACTGAGATTGTATCACACTCCTCAGGGCAGCATGCCATTTAAAACTCAAAAGTTGCATATGGAATTTTTCATTAAATATTTTCGAGGGGGACTATAGGTAATTGAAACCATGGAAAACAAAATCTCAGATAAGGGAGGACTGCTATATTTTTATTTTAGTGGGATTTTAGGTCCAAGAGGAGATATATTAATGGGCTTAGTTTTAATCTTGAACTGGCACCACTTGCCATTTAGTTGCTAAAACTAAAATGATATATTTTTTCTGAAACTTACATTTAATTATTTAATTGACACTAATGACCAAATCCTTTCCCTGAAACTGTGTCTTCTCCAGTTTCAGTTTCATCTGGGTTTCCTCTTATTTATCTAGATATGACTCCTCGGTCTTCACTTCCTCATCCCTTTACATATTTCAGATTCATAACCTTGGCCTTCTTCTCTTCCTAGTGTACTCATTGGACATTTCCACTTTGATAACCAGATAGTATTTCCAACTAAGCACAACTCACACTCAACTTGTCATCGTCACTTCTAAATCTGCTCTTTTGCATGTACCTCCTGCTTTGATGAATAGTACTTCCATACTTCTAATCACCAGTCCAAAAATTTAGAAATCATCTTCATGTCCATTTTTAGATACAATTGACCATTATGTCTTGTCTATAGTACCTTCTAAATACTGCTAAAAATTATTTATTTCTTTCCATCCTCTCAGCTATTGCTTCTTTTATTTAACTATCATTCTAATTTTTTTCTTACAGAAAATTTTAAGCACAGTAAAATGCACTGTCACTTGGCTGCAACAATTACCAACATTTGGCTAATCTTATTTAATTTATATGCCTCCCTTATTTTATCTTTTCACTGGATTATTTTAAAATAAGTTGCAGATGTTATACCATTAATCAGTAAAACTGACACACTTCTAAAAGGAAATTTTTTGTAAACATACACACAAAATCTTTATCCCAAAATAATAATTCCTTAATAATCTATATGCTCACTAAGTAAAGCATTCATACGTTCAGTACATTTCTTTGGTTGTCTCATTGTTTTTTGTTTTTATAGTAGGTTGGTTCAAGTCAAGACCCACACAATGCATTTGGCTGATACAACTTCTCTGATTCTCCTTCAGTTTAGGGAGATTCCTTTTCCTTTTTGTTTTTCTTTCCCATTTATTTACTAAAGAAATCAAGCTATCTGTCCTGTAGAATCTCCCTAATTATTTACTAGATTGTATTATCCTGGTATTTGTAAACATATTTATCTATCTCTGTATTTTCTGTAAGCTCATATTTAGATCTAGAGACTTGAATAGAATTTTTCCAAAAATGTTCCATAAGTGGTTCCTATTTTGTCATATCAGGGAACATATAATGTATGGCTATGTCTCTTTTTGCAATGATAAGATTTCTCAGTGGCTGTACGCATTATTCTTCCAATCTATGCATTTAAACATTTCTATAATCATTTATCTAATGGTTTCAGCAACTATTTATGGACATTATCTAGGTCCATTATTTACTGAGGGCCTAGCATTTCTTATTAGCTTTACTGTAACAATTTCTTAAGGTTTCCATACCCATAATTTCTTTTCCTCAACTCTACTCCACTGCGCTCACTGCCACTAAAAGAGTTTTTGTGTGCCACAACTCATTTCCTATGCTCCCCCTGCATCAAATTATTCAATGGATTCTTAGTCAATTCAGAATAACGTCCAAATTCAATAAAAAAGATACATAAAAGCTTTTATCATCCGGCCTTCACTGACCTGTTATCCTATTATGTGCTTTACATTGATAAGTGCTTAAAATTTTCGAGATAGAATTCTTCTTGAGGTAGAGAAGTTGCAAGATCCTGCTGAGCATTTAAGGGAAATGAGAAGTAAGTTGATGCACTACTGACATACAAGCAGATGAAAGAATTATCTTTATAGTGATAACGTCTAAGAACCAGAGTCTCTTGAGAGGTCTTGGCCACTTCAACCACAGCAATTGTGGCACACTCCAAAACTTGCCCAGAAGCGTTGGCTCCAGACCCAGGAACTCAGAAGAGAAATATAGTAAAGGGAGGAAAGATTTTTGGAAGAAAGCAGAAGGTACATGGTTCACTTAGGTTGTATTGTCTTTTCAAGCTTAATTCCAATGTCATTTTCTTTTAAAGTTACTAAGCAGATGTAAATAATTATGGCTTAATGAGTATAAAATCTAATTATAATTCTATAATTGACTTATTTTAATTCCATTTTAGTTATTTATTTGATTATTTACTTATTTTTGTGATTTAAATTGTATTTATTTAATAGGTGATCATACACTGAGATGGTGCAAATTCCAAAAGTCCAGAGGGTCTCCGGGGAAAGCCTCCTGTCCATAACCCTTCCCCCCGCTCCTGGCAGCCCTGCTCCCTCCACATCCACATAATGTGTAGAGGCATTTCATGGCCCTAGGTGCTCTGGGGACCCCACTGAGGAGGGGGCTTCCCGGGGCTTTATTTATATCTGTTTATAATTCATTATAACTATTTTGCCATATAATTAATTATAAAAACAGGATTTAAAGACTACATATTAATGGCACCTTATTTTTTATACTCTACACATTTATTTATTTAATTAAACTGAATACAATGTCATGACTTGATAAAAATCCCTGAGAGTAGCAGCACCAACTAGCAGATGGTATCTACATGAATTTCTTGACAGATAGTCTTACTAAAAGTCTACAATTGGTCCTTAATCGTGTCTGAATCATGATGGAATATTTCATCTATAGCATTTGCTGTGACCTGCCACTATAACTGTGCTGCCAGCGCTGTTTGCTATATGTGTTTTTGAGTCTCCAAGACTTTGGTGATACCCCACTGAATATCCTCAGCTCACTGATTTGCTCTCTGCACACTGAAGTCAGAGTCAGTGAGAGGGACTGAGCTGGGATGAAGATTCCTGTGTACCTGCAACAAGAATCTCTCTGTAGATTTCTCATGATGCCTGGAAGTCATGTCTCTTGGGGTTGCATCTTGTCAATTCAAACCCATTTAAAAGAAATAGCCTTATTTAGTGGTAGTGACTCAAACTGTTATTTTTTATAGTACTTGCTAGATTTTTTTCCTTAAGTAAATGTCAATTTCCTATAATACCTGAATAAGCTGCAGTGGTATAATTTCTAATACATTTTCCTTTAATGGAATTGCAAGGGTGAGCTAATGGGACCATAGGGTGTGCAGAAATGGTACTTAATTATAAAATAATGGAAAACAGTCTACATCATGAAATTACCTCATAAACAAGATGATCACAACTGAGATGATGATTAAATAATTAATGATTACATCAATTAAATTAACTAATTTGTATCTCAACCCATCATAAATGATGTGAGAAATTATAATACCTTAACTGTGTAAACAATTAATAAAATGTGGAAGACATTATAAGTTCACAGAATTGAAAGCCCACACAGCTATGGAATTAATTACTTTTGTGTGCATTAGGTGTTTTGGAAACTAAGCATTAATTTCCTAGCTTCAACTCATATCAAGACCACCCTGTAAGAAAGTTGAATTCGTCAATGAGTTTCTATTTATTATTTAGTTAAATATTTGGCAACTAAGCCACCAAAACAAAATAGGCAAATAAATATTTGCTAATGACAGAATGAAACATGCCCTATTTCTAGATGTTTTTAATTCAAGAATAATGTAAAGGTACTGAGATGTATTTTTTCAAAATAGGCCACCACCTTAATCAAGATATAGAACCAATCCTCAGCAATACTAAGTTGTGAAGTTTTGACAACTTGACAATCTGGTAAAACATTTCTTCGAAAATATGAAAGTATAGTATAAATCTGGTTAGATCACGCCTAAATATGCAATCGTTTAAATGTTGTCAAACATTTAAAGCATTGTTTACCTTAAAAGTAATTGTCTTGGAAAAAATGTGTAATAAAAACCTTTATTTTATAGTTTCAAGTGTGGATTTGCAAGTCTTTTGGTTACGTGGTCTGGGAGGGGACAGATACATTTCTGAAAGAATGTTCTGACAGGCTAAAATAAAAACTTAGCACATAAATTTTTGGACCAAAGAAATAGTTAAACTTAAAGCAACAATGTATCTGAAGTAATATAATGGGATGTTATTTGTGTGGTATGGGTAAAGATCACAAGTTTGTCCTTATTCTGAAATTTATGAATTGCACATACCATTTTATTTTCAAAATATGTGGTTTACTTATAGGGAAATTCTTCAGTTTTTTTTGTTGAAAGTATGTCTAAATTTTATGTCCTGCCCAAGGGCATGGAGTTCTGCAAACATTTTCATTTATTAATGGTTGTAAACACCTGGGCATTTTTGTAGACATTACAGATGTTTTTATATGCATAAATTTAGGATAAATGTTGAATATAAGAGAAAGCTTTTTAACTTTAACATCTCTTCATATTTCATGAGACCATAGGTTCCACAAAATTCAACCTTTTGATGTTTTGGTTTGTTTACCTTACATAAAATGTGATTTTTCTATTTAAAAATCTGAAAAATATATTCTCAAACATAACTAGTTCCTGAAATTTATTTGGATAGTTATAAGTGTAAATTAACCCAAATATCAGAATTCCACATTCTTTAAAACAGATGATTTTTCTTCTTCTCCTTCTTGGTATAGAGGTGGAAAATTACATTTTGGGGTTTTTTTTCTTGTAAATGTGAATCCAAAACATATTGAGCCAAGCTTTATTTTCCTATGAAAAATTATTCTATCCTAATCACCGTATGTGCATTATTTATTGTTTTTAAGGGATTGCTTAAGATAATTAATAAGCACCTGAGGAAGAATAGTTTTATTTCATCTTGAAAAGGTGAGAGGCACTGCAAATGAGACCAACCCAAAGCCAGTCCTACATCTGGAAATACAACATGGTTCTGAAATAAAGTCTTCACTCACAGCTAGGGAAAGAAACTTTTAAAAATGTGTTGCTCTTGTGAGGTATAGACGTCGATTTAGTATCTCCTCAGGGGAAAAATGAGATCATATTTCTGAAACTCAGTGTTGCATTCTATAAGTTTGTAATCAAGCCTTACCTCATTTCTTTTAAAACTGGGCTTTTCCTCTCTCTTCATCCCTGCAGGGAAATAATGAATTTCTCAGTTCCCTTTCGTGTTATTCTACTTACATGGATGGATGACTTTAAAAAAAAAAAAAAGGTTTTCTAGATCTTTTCTCTCTTCGACTTCTTATGTAATATTTTCCTCTAGTCTTTGGATCCATTTGATCAATTATTTTTGTGAAATGGAAAATTCTCATGTGAAAAGCTAATGGAAAGAGCTACATGTGAGCTTTCATGCCAGGTGCAAGGATAAGTGTTCTGAATCCATTATATAATTTAATTATCTTAGCAACCCTACAATGAAATACATAATTTTGCTTTGCAAAAAATCATCGCAAACTTAACAGCTTAAAACAAAACCCATTCATTATCTCACAGTTTCCATGAGTCTCTCAATGCTGCTGTCCAGGTGTTGGCTGGGACACCAGTCTCAACTAAGGATAGACTGAGGAAAGATCACCTTCTAAGCTCATGTGTTTGTTAGCAACATTGGTTTCTTGCAGGTTGTTGACTGAAAGACTCTGTTGCTTGTTGGCTGCTCTCCAGAGAGCATCTTCAGTTACTTGTTATATGGCCCTGACATAGGCCAGGTCACAATATGGCATATCTATATCTATCTATTTATCTATACCTGAATCTATATCTATCTTATCTATACCTAGGAAACCCTAGCGAGTCTGTCAAAAACCTTTTCACACTAATAAAGGACTTCAGTGAGGTCTCAGACACAAAATTAATGTGCAAAACAACAATTGCATTTCTATACATCAACAACAAGCAGACTGAGAACCAAAACCAAAACCAAAACAAAGCAACACAATTCCTTCTACCATAACCAATAAATAAATAAAATAAAATACCTTAGCATCCACCTAACCAAAAGCGAAAGACCTTTACATTGAGACTTACAAACACTGCTCACAGCAATCAAGGATGACACAAACAAATGGAAAAACATCCCATGCTCATGATTAGAAGACTCAATATTGTCAAGATACCATCCTACCCAAGGCAATGTACAGATTCAATGTAATTCATATCAAATTGCCAGCATCATTTTTCGCAGATTCAGAAAAGACAATGCAGAAATTCATATGAAAGCCAAAAAGAGCCTAAATAACTAAAGCAATCCTCAGAAAAAAGAACAAAGCTGGAGGAATCACTTCCAAACTTCAAACTACTACAAAGCTACAGTAACCAAGACAGCATAGTACTGATACAGGAAGAGACACATAGATCAATGGTACAGGACAGATAATCCAAAAATAAAACCATGGACCTTCAACCAACTCATCTTCGACAAAAACAAACATTGGGGAAAGAAAACCATATTTAGCAAATGCTGTTGGACAAACTGGCTAACCACATGCAGAAGAATGAAACTGGACCCTTACCTATCACCATATAAAAAAATCAACTCAAAATGGATCAAGGACATAAACGTGAAACCTCAAACTAAGAATCTCAGGAAAAAACTTAGGGAGCATCCTCCTGGACATCAGGGTAGGCAAGGAATTCATGGCCAAGTCCTCAAAAGGAAATGCAACAAAATCTAAAATTGACATGTGGCAAAATAAGCTATCAAGAGCATAAAAAGACAACCTACAGAAAGGGAAAAATATTTGCAAACTATGCATCTGACAAAGCTAACATCCGGGATCTATAAGGAACTCAAATGAATTGAAAGGAAAAAACAACTCCATTACAAAGTGGGTAAAGGACATGAACAGACACTTCTCAAAGGATGACATACAAGCAGCCAACAAACATGGAAAAATGCTCAGCCTCGGTAATCATCAGAGAAATGCAAGTCAAAACTACGAGATACCACCTAATGCCAGTAAAGATGGCTATCATTAATAAGTCAAAAACCAACAGGCCCTGGTACAGCTGCAGGAAAAAGGGAACGTTCTACATTTTTGGTGGGAATGCAAGCTAGTTCAACCTCTATGGAAAGCAGTGTGGTGATTTCTAAAAGAACTAAAAATTGAGCCTCCATACAATTCAGAAATCCCTTTCCTGGTAATATACCCAGAGGAACATAAATTGCTCTACCAAAAAAACACCTTCACACACCTTTATTGCTGCACTATTCACAACAGCAGAAACATGGAACCAACCCAGATGCTCATTGAAAGTGGACTAGGTAAAGAAAATGTGGTATATATATATATGACAGACTACTATTCAGCCATAAAGAACAAAATCATGGACTTTGCAGCAAGTTGGATGCAGTTGGAGATCATCATACCAAGTGAACTATCACAGAAACAAATAACTGAATACCGCACGAACTATCACAGAAACAAATAACTGAATACTGCAAATAACTGAATACCTGCATTCATAAGCAGGCCCTGAACACTAGTCATACTAGCACAAGAGTGGGATTGGCAGATGCTGGGCATTGCTAGAAGAGGGAGGGAGCAAAGGGGGATAAGGGGTGCACAACCACACACTGGGTACCAGTTCCCCTACCGGGGGAGAGGTGGATTGCTGGAAGCCCAAACCTCACCAGCACACAATTTACTCATGTAGTAAATACTCACATGTATCCCACAACTCTCAAGTAAAAATAAATAATAATAATGATAATAATTTCTTCCAGAGAGCCTTTCCTTAAATCCTAGTCAAGATTAATTCTCCCTTGTGGGATTTACAGAATCATACATTTATTAATAGAATTAATCATTCCTGGTTATTATTGGCTCAATAGCAGTTATTGCTAGATCACAGGCAGACCAGGGATAATATTCTTATTCACACCTTCATTTCCTCAGTACCTAGCATAGCACCTGGCACCTACTGGTTGTTGAATAATTGTAGTCAGGGCCAAACCAATTACAAATTGGTCCAGGAGAAAAAAAGGCTGATGAAGTTTCTGAAATTTAAATGAACCACAAATAACATTAAAATGTGAATAAAAATCAAGATTCAGTTGATAGCAAGTAAGAAGCTGTTGCAAATAACTGGTACACGATCTCTATTAAGTGTATAAAAGCAATTCTTGGAGATACGACTTAGTGTGTGAATAGAGTGGTTTCAATGGCCTGTATAGAAAAAAAGAAAACAAAACAAAAACATTATCAAACAATTTTCATTCGGACGTATGAAACAGAGAGAACCTCTAAATTGCCAACTAAAACTGTACAATCCTGTCCTCACATCTTTTGGAACCAATTTCATGACACTAGTTGTTATCTAGGGAAATTAAAAGCAAATTCTTATCATTTTAGTCCTTCTCAATAAAGTGATTACTGTACCACTTTAAACTGTGATTTTCTTAACTATTGTAAAATGCTTTTGTAAGTATTCTTCCTTTTCTTTTTTTCTTTTAATGTACTCTCATTTGGGGAACCAAGAGGCTTATGGATCTATGCACATTTTTTCTTTTTCTTATACCCACAAAGTAATATGTAATAATGATAAACTACTTTTTAAATAATGAATTAAGAGAATTTGAATCCCATGATATTCACCCGGAAAAAATAACATAAAGGTGCTGTTTTCAATACATGCTCAATACATTCACACTTAATATCTAGGAGTAGAAGTCTAGAAAAGTGAGATTAACTTGAAACTTGTACATTATGAAAGGTATCCTTGGTTGCGAATACTTTATTAAATAATATCTATCATCACTCAGGCTGGAGTGCAGCGGCACACTCCTGGTCACTGCAACCTTGAGCCTTGAGCTGCTGGGCTCAGGCAATCCTTCTGCCTCTGTCTTCCAAAGTTCTGGGATTACAAGTGTGAGCTACTGTGCCCTGCCTATTAACACCATTTTACACTTGCTGTTTACATGAATGTTAAAGTTCATAAACATTAAAATGGAGGTGACTTGCCCTTAAAACATAGTGATTACTGTACCACTTTCAACTATGACTTTCTTAATTATTTTTAAATGCTTTTGTAAATATTCTTCCTTTTCCTTTTTTTTTTCTTTTAATGTACTCTTATTGGGGGAACCAAGAGGCTTATGGATCTATGCACATTTTTTCTTTTTCTTATACCCACAAAGAAAAAAAAAATTAATTAATATATGGAGGTGACTTGCCCGTAAAACATGAAGATAGAAATTGAGACCAGGTTGGGCAACATAGCCAGACCTCTGGTTCTACAACAACAACAAAAAACTAGCTGGGTGTGCTGGTGTGTGCCTGTAGTCCCAGCTACTTGGGAGGCCGAAGTGGGAGAATTACTTGAACCCAGGAGTTCAAGTTGAATTAGTATTCACTAGCATAATCAGATTTTCATGTGTAGTCTAGGGTCATGCTGATAATACAACTTATTTTAGAGGGCAAAATATAGAATCACGAATCCAGAGAAATGGTGCTGTTCCTGTTTTTATTTTTTCTTTTAGTAATAATTGATTTATTAATAATTGTTCCTTATGGAGTTGGAGGAAAACAATGAAAACCACAAGGATCTAACTTTTAACTTTCATTCATCAATGTATAATTAAAATCAGGTTTTATATTGTTCTCTGAATTAGTGAAGTCAATGTAAAAAAGTAAATAAAAAGGAAAGTCCTCAAGATGGTTAAAAAGTCTTTTTTTTTGTTAAATTGTAAACATGTAGAATATTTTTTAATAAACATTCATTTAAAAAGAATCTAAAAAAAAAAAAAAAAAGGCTTGCCCATTTTCCAAGTAGGACATGGGACATTACTCTGAATGTGAGAAGCAAAGATGAGTCAAACCTTTCTGATGGCGTTTTCAAATGCTTTGCGTTATAAAACCCCCTGCATGTTTTTTTCTCTAGATGAAGTCCTCCTTCATCTAGAGAACCCATGGACATCTTAAGGAAATTTTAATAAACAAATGCGTTTCTTGCCAAAAAGAGCTCCGTGCTATGCAAACAATGGAGACAACCATGAGGGAATATGCTGCCTCCCTGGCTAGCTTGTTGGTGTGTGGAGCTCCTTGTGAATCAATAAGAGGAAATTAACGTGCCACCCAGAGCAGAGAAAATTGAACTGTATGGAATTAATTAATATTTTGAATTATAAAAGTCACTCAGAGAGAATGCTTTCAATAGGGTATCAACCAAAGTTTGGTTATATAATTCTTCTATACACCTTATTTTTTTCCTTCTGAAAAGAAATTTTGTTTTTTTCTCAGAAAGAATAGTAGGACTGTTTAACACACCCCCAGAAGGCAATAGGAGTAAGCTTACTTCACAAACTATTCTTAATTTTTGTCTGATTAGAAAAGAAATACATTCTCATTGTAGAGAATGTGAAAAATACATAAAACACCAAAGGCAACAAAAAGCATAATCATCCCACTCCACTCCCCACTCAGAGACTAAAACCTGGCAACATTTTGGTATATTTTAAAAATTTATATTGCTTTGAAGCCAATGCAGCTTTTACCTACTTTCGCTGAATCTTTCTTTGAGTGTATTTTATCTGAATGATGGGTATTATAACTTTTAAGTAGCAAGATCAATATTTTAAAACAGATACCTTCGCACCAGAAACAGCGTGGTAATCTTGAACGTTTTGGAAAATTAGACACTCTGCTAGTGCTTGCTCACAGTATTTTGGTTATTTTCTTGGAATTGCCCTCAGAACCAGTTCATGAGCCAAGAAGACGAAATCGTCTTGTAATTTGACAACCTGAATGCTTCCTTTAAAAACAATTCTTTAAAAAAAAAGTTTTGTTTGATTGTTTTATTTTTCAAATGATCTTTACCTGGAGAAGAAAAGCAGAGCTACTTGTAGATTAGTTGTGGAAAACAAATGTCTTTGAGTAAATTATTATGGTTTCTATAAGTGCATTTAAGGTAGGTTCAATCTCAAATATTTCTGCTAATGTGAAGTGACATGTTGCATAAATATTCCAAAATTGTATATTAGTCATTGGTTTCAAATTGTGCAATATGTCTGTTGCTGTCACATTTGCTGAAGACCAGTTCAGCAGTTACAACACTGACAAACGTAACATTTAGTGTTCAATATCTACCGATGGAGACAAGATTTTCCCTTCACCCTATGTTTTTTTATTTTTCTTTTTTCTGTAGAGGTTAGTCCATTTCAAGCACAGAAGTTGCAAGACGTCTTGAAAAGACTAAGGAGTCAGGAGAGTATACTAGCATGTCTTCGTTAACAATCGTGAGTGGTGTACAGCTGTGACTGGAATGAAAAGTCCTGCCGGGCTCGGTGGCTCAGCCTGTAATCCCGCGCCTTTGGGAGGCTGAGGTGAGTGGATTGCCTGAGCCCACGGGTTCGAGACCCACCTGGGCAAGCGAGACCTCATCTCTACAAAAAATCAAAAAATTAGCCGGGTGTGGTAGCACGCGCCTGTAGTTCCAGCTACTTGGAAGGCTGAGGCGGAAGGATCGCCGGAGCCCAGCAGGTCGAGGCTGCGGTGGCCGGGAGCGACCACTGCACTCTAGTCTGGGCGACTGAGTGAGACTCCAACTCAAAAAAAAAAAAAAAGTCCTGATGTGTATGGCTATATTGTGGAATGTCTCTTTATAACCACACTGTGTAGCAGTGGCCATTAGATGTGATGGTGGGGGTGGAGCGGGGAGCTTTAAACTGCAGCATCTCCTGCTAGGGGGACATAGGACTGATGGACAAAACAGACTTAAGAGCAAAAGGGACTTTCTTTTTGAAAAAAAGAAACCATGAGTAAATTCAGCGTTTGACACTGGAACTCCCCTTCTCAGGTGTCTGTGGAGTCATGGCATTCTAGTTCCTTTCTTCTCTGGTTACATCCGAATAGATTTTACATCACAGATCAAGAATTCTCTACTGAGTTTCCTGGGAGCGTTAACTATCTGGTTATGTCTCTACCTCATGTGAAGTGTTGTTATGGGTTGTTCCTCTTCTGTGTGCAGTTGAGTGTGGCAGAAGAAAGAGCAATGATTTTAAAAGACAGAGGACAGAAGATGGAAACTCCTACTTTGTTAGTTGCTAACCTAGCTGATAGTTGGGAAATGACTGCTTTCCTTAGTAGTAAGATTACCTGAAACACTCCAGAGTTGTTAACAGAGAGATATTTCCACTTCTAGGCCCTGGCTAAGATTTACCTTTGCCTAAGATGCCACCGCCACGAAGGTTTCAGGGGAGTCAGTGTGGACACATGACTCCTTTTTTGTTCTCTACTGAGCGAGAAACAACACATTCAGATGAGATGTTGAAGCTTTGGGTTGGGGGAGGGCAAAAAGGGGAGGGACCCAAAACAACAAGCCCAAGCATGACATGAATGGGGATGGTAAGGCTTACAAAAGCGGTTTGCCTTCTGGAGCTGGTTGGTCCTGTTCCTTTGACCTTGTGGCTGGTCACTTTGTGGTGGGCCAGTTCTATATCAGATAACAGGAGTTTCCATCCTTATTCAAGAAGAGGATCAAGCCAATGAGGCCCGGAGTAACAACAGTTTCTTCCTCTGCATGTTCACAGCCACAGTTCTAGGTTCCTGTCTGGGGACCAGTCATTTCCACTAGCAATGCTCACACCCATGAAGGTAGATTATGCCAACCAATGGCCTTATCTGGCATTCTGTATCATAGCTCTATGTAAACATAGTACCATAACCCAACAACCTCGGAAGAGCTAAAATATCAAGGAGGCTGCCTTATGGCTGTGATTGTGAGAAAGCCACACTCTAACTTGCTGGGACATTGGACCCCCAGGTATAAAATAGACAGCTAGTTTCACAGATTCATTATCTGGATTAAATGAGACTATGTTAGCTAAGATTTTGTAACTATGATGTATCATACTAATTTAAATCCTCTTATCCCTTTACAAATTCTTTCCTTATTGTCAATTGGAGATCTAACCGTGGTTTTGTTTCTTACATTTTTATATACCTGTGGCTTTTCTTTGGCATCTGTTTGTCAATTCCTTGAAAAGATTTTGCAACCCTCTGTGACTCCCACTGTATCACACGCTATAAACGCTTGGAATATAGTTAGTTGCCCATTGATTTTCTCTACTCACCTTTGCCGTTGCTCTTAGGAAAGGACTTGCACTTGGAATTAATGCTACTACTGCTTTAACTCTGCCGTGGCGGCTGGAGAAATGACAATCAGCTGCAATAGCTTTCCTTTCCCTCCTGACTGTATGACTCAGTCCCATGTTGTCATCATTGCCATTAGTGGTCATTCCACATGACTCAAAGGGAAAGATGGAAATGAATCTCACTCAAGACAACATAAAAGTAAAGACAATATAATAAATCTTCTGCTAAATCTACAATGGAAAAGTGGTAATTCTGAGAACCATGCATGTTCAGGTTTTTGTAATTTATTCCAATCACTCCCTTGGCCTTGTCACTAATTTTTATTCCTTCTAGAGGCTATTTTATGAATGAAAGCATGGAGGTATCAGGATGGTCATGGTGAGTGATGGCTGCGGGGCCCATTATGATAGTGTCACTACCATCAGTTAGTCTTCTGGAATAGACTTTGGAAATTATGATGCCATTGGCCAAGAATCTGCTAGTACTGCAAGAATGTCATGCGTGGGGTAGGACATCTTGTTTAAGTTAGCAACACTCTGACAAAACTCAATTACACGATGGACAAAATTATTGCCAAGTATGAGCATTTCTGGTTAATTTACACTTAACTTGTTCAAAATATGCGTCATTGAATCTCTTTATTTAATGAACTAAAAATCGTCTAACAATTTAAACTCGGAAAGAATACTGACACTTGTGTGCTTCAACAAGGCTGTCTTCATTGTTTCCTTTTCCACAGAGTTCTTTAATATGCAAAGAGAAAATTCAATCTTGCAATCACAAGTCATACTCTAGAAAAGCCATCTTATTTAATGACTTTTAATTTTGCTTCCTTGAACTTTTAAATATTTTATGCATACAATACCAACAAGTGTGTCTTTCCCTTTGATGCTTTCTAAGGATAATTTTTTAAGAGTATTAACATGAGTTTGTGATTTCCTTCTTTTCCCACCATGATTGTGCTACTTCCACTGTTTTGCAATTTTTTGTTCTTTTTGTATCCCCTTCTACAAACGAAGGAGGCGACCACCTCTTCTTATTTTCATAAACTCAGTGGATTGGTCTAGTCCCTGACACTTTGCACCTGAAACTTCCCTTACAAGCTGCAGGGAAGGGAAATAATGCCAGCCTTCTTCAATACCTAAATTGTGGCAGGAAGAGGCACCCGGAGAGCTCATGGGAAGAGGTCTACATGCTACAGAATTCTATAGGTTTGGGGTAAGGATGGGGGATTAGAAAGCCTTTGAGTAAGTGTATAGTTTACAATAACCCTGTTACCTCAAGTTCACAGCACCCCACACCCACCTCCTCTCCCAGGCTATCCATGTTTGATTGGGACACAGTCGATTGGGAGAGGCAGGTGAGGGGCACAGAAGAAAGGATGTATCTAACCCAAGCTGGACCAACTCAGTTCTCTATCACAGGAGTTTGAAATTTGGATTTAAAGTCAGCAGTTAGTCTCTGCAGTGGCTGGGCATGGCATGATGTAATCCAGGGAGCTCTGGGGCAGCCATCTTCTGCATACAGAGAAGCAGAGAAAGCAGGGAGTCAACGAGGAGAAAAATAATGAGTATTTGAAGAGAGAACCAAGATGAAAGGCTGAGAAACACTTTCTGGGATTCTTAAAACTTTCTAGTTCCTGGTTTCAGCCCGTTAAGAAACCCTACAACCCCTGGGTTCCATAAGACATGTCTGTCTCATTTCAATAACTTGTCTCTTTTGGATTAAGCTGTATTAAATTGGTATCTTGCCTTTAAAAAAAGGGTTGGTGGGGGAACATTCAGGGTCCCTACAACTATCTCTGCAGAACTGAAAGACTGGAGCCTAATCCTTCCTTATAGTTATTTTCTCTTGGTCTTTTCTTCTACATTCATTTAATATTCATGTGGTCAATTCATAACATGCTGTTTTTGCGTTTATGGCTTATAACTGTTATCAAACCATGTTCTGTCACACTAGTGTTTTCTAGAGCACAGTATCTTGTATACACACTTAAAGTTCTTGAAATTTATTATAAGCTCATTCACTGCCCCAGGGACTGAAGTCTATTGTTGTTACCTTGAAGTTTTCTGTTATCTGTAGACACTCATGTTTATGAGAATGGTGCAGCAGGTATGAGTTTGGAATCTTATTTCAAACCTGTTTCCTCAGAAAGGTCACAAGTGGGGAACAGTCCTTGACAGGACTGAATTTCAAGTTTTTCTGTCTGGGAATTGAATAAAGGGAAGTGATAAATGGTGATAAATGGTCACTTTTCAGTAAGGATAAGTACAAATAATCAGATCCCAAGAATTAGTGTTGGGATGGTTTATTTAAGATTTTTTTCCTCTTAATTATCTGAAAGAACCACAAAGTAACGATGGGATCTATCTTCAGGTTTGCAGATGACACAAAATTCTTCTAGATGAAGAGTGGTGAGTTGGAACATTATAAACTTCAGGTCTGTAAATTTTAGCATGGTATACAACTGGGAAAATATATATTTCTCAATTCTAAGGCTCTGAGTTCTCAGTTACAACTCAGGAAAAATCTACAAATGTTTTGTCCTAAATGAAATTCATCACGCTTCTACATTGATACTCAGATTTGCTTTTTAATTTTAATGTTAATAGCTAACAGTGCATTCTCACTCTATGCCAGGCAGTGTGCCAAGTGCCTTAAATACATAATCACATTTAATTCATAAAACAACCCAGTGAATCGGGTTCAACTATGACCCCCATTTTATTCAGAAAGGTTAGTTAACATTTGAGTTCCTTCAGCCTGCGTGTGCTGAGGGACACAAAGAGCTGAATGAATGAAATTACATTCATCCATTCACCATTCAGTAAGTTTGAGTGCCTACTATGGAGTAGACATAGACATCATCAGGATACTTGAAATATGTCAGTGAGCAGAACGAAGCAAAAACAATCCCTGTCCTCATGGCACTTACACTTTAGTGAAAGGAGTCAGAAAATAAGTAGTAGATATATTACAATTAATAAAGTAGATAGTCTACTGGAAGGTGATGGATGCCATGGAAAAAGAAAAAACATAGCAGGTAAAGAGGAACAAGAGCGTGATTGGAAGGGAATGTGAGTAGCGATCCGTAAGTAGGAAGGTCGGAGTAGATCGCAATGAGGAAGTGATGTTAGAGCAAAGATTTAAGGAAGTGACAGGATGCCCAGGTAGGTATCTGGGAGGAAGAGCAATTGGGTCATAAGCAAAAGCAGCACGAAATCTCTAGGCAAGAACACGCCTGGTGTGTTCAAGGAAAAGCAGAGATGCTGGTGGGACAGGGCTGGAGTATAGACAGAGAACTGAGGGATGGTGGCGACAGGTCCTGGAGCCCCTGAAGGTCATTGCAAGGCTTTCTGGTCACGCTTTGAATGAGATGGAGATCACTACACGCAGGTTCACTACAGAACCTGATCACAACAGAACCTGACAACTGTGCTTTTCTGCTTCAACTAGTTTTTCTAATATTCTGTGAGGCAAACATAGAGGAAGAACCAGGTTGCAAGAAGGATTACGCACAGAGCAATGGAAATCCTCCCTCCATCTGAACCCCACCATGGAGGGTGTCTCTACCTTAGAAACATTTTACCCCAACAGTTTCAGTAATTAGCTCATTTGGGTTTATAAAATCATTCTTATATGAAAATTAGTGCCTTAAGTCTATCAGTTTTTACTTCTTTTTGAGAATCACTTCACTTACTGAATAAGATTGGTTTCTTTCCAATATCTGCTTGAAACATTTTCCTTTTTTTAAAAAAAAATCCTATCCTTCATTGACAGAGACTGTTACAGGAATCATATTGTAGGTCACTGCTTCTGAAGTACAATATTCTGTTATTTCTTTGGAAATGAAGGTGTTCACCATCATGTCAATACTAAATATCGCCAGGTGCGGTGGCTCACACCTGTAATCCCAGCACTTTGGGAGGCGGAGGTGAGAGGATTGCCTCAGCCCAGCCTGGGCAACATGGCGAGACCATGTCTCTCCAGTAAATCAAAAAATTAGCTGGGTGTGGTGGTGAGTGCCTGTAATTCCAGCTACGTGGAAGGCTGAGGTGGAAGGATCACCTGAGCCCGGTAGGTCGAGGCTGCAGTGGCCATGAGTGTGCCACTACACTCCAGCCTGGGTGATGGAGTGAGACTTGGACTAAAAAAAAAAAAAAACTTTAAAATACTAAATATTATCAATTTCTAAATAATCAGTCAATGTTATATCAACAATTCTTTGTTTTATAATAGCACTACATATTGAGGCTGTAATCAGTTTAAAAGGGCAACATGAGATTCTTTGTGGAAACAAAAGCTAACTACTCGATACAGTTATTTAAATTACTTATGTACATGTGAATATTTCTTTCTCTATTTACTATTAGACCACCTAGATATCTGCACATTTCTGCAAATCTTGTGAACATGGTACTGATTACCTTTATTCCAGAGCATCTTGTCAAGGATGTTTTTAGAATGAACAGCCTTGGAAAATATAGCATTTCTATCTGGAACAAAGAAAAAATGTATTTCTTATCTAGTAAAATTTCCTCCTTCTGGGGAAAAACGTACTGCCCATTATAAAATATTTGGGTTCTCTTCTTTCCCGTAACACAACTTTCTCTATCTGCAAGTGTCAGTTGACTTGGTGGGAACTGGGATTTGGAGAACCAAGAAAAAATGCTGATACTCCAGTTGTTGCTATCGGTGTGAGTAACAAATTGTCCTTGCTTTCTGACCCAGAAGTGTCACAACTCTGCCAGCAACTGTAGAAAAACAGTAAAATTTCAGACCTTTCACACTTTTTAACATTGATTGTTCATGAAAATAACACTAATTACAACCTAAACCGTACTTCATTTCAGAAGTATCACACATGTACTTAATTTATTGTATTCTTACAAGGCGGTCAACATTTCTACCAGTGAGGGTAGGCAGTTTATTTTCTAGACCAAGCACTCCCTCCTGCCAGATATATTAGTTGCAACTCTTGGTTGCAAGTGAAAAAGCTAATTTAGTCAAAGAAAAATGTATTTATTTATATTTCTAGGAAAGCTAGGTCTAGGAAGGATATTGCAATAGCTCCTGTAAGAACCAGGATTGAAGGACTAGAATTCATGCCCAGCAAGCCAGAATCCTCTGCTTGGCCCTGTTTCTCTTCCTATGCTGGTACAATACTCTCCTTTCCATGATAAGAGGAATATTTTCAGTGGCAGCCTCAGTGTAGCAACCTGAGAAAAAAAGAGATTTTATTTGCCCTAACTGATCTCTGAATGTGTTGCAATGGACATTTATGTGGCCAGGGCAGGCTATTAGAAATACATGAACTGCTGGCGCTTGGTTCACCGAAGAAAGACAGATGCTGAGCAGACAAAAAACAACTGATGTCCACCACAAATATTGGTTTACTTTCTGTGAGTTGAGCTTTGCCTGGAAATGTCTATGTAGAATCTAATAACTCTGTGTACTAGTGATTGAAAGTTATCTGAGATCCACAGCACTTAACATGAATATAGTAATTTACAATGCGAAGGTTTTAATTTTCTCTGTCAAAGTGTAGTTTCTAGTTATTTAAGAGCCTCCTTAGGCAGCAGATAAATATCACTATGCTTATTTTATTTTATGGATAAATTATCTGAGTTACAAAGAATTTAGTAACTTGCGAAAAGACCACACAGCATGTCAGAGAAAGGCAGGGAATGAGTGTCTGTTAATTTCCAATTTCTGGTGCTGTCCTTATTCAATGAGACCAGATGGTTTTGGCTTTAGAATGCTGAAGCTTAATATCAACATCAACCTTTTCTTTCTTGGGAGAGTCATTTATTATTATTACTAGTAGTAGTGATAGTTTGTGGTGAGCATAATAAAATCAAGATAATAAAAATATTTTCATGCAAGAGAGATGACTAAAAAAAATCTATTTCACTATATGAAAGTGATGATGGATGACCTTTTGAATCTTGTTCCTATATTGATCGTTTTTGTCACTATTATCCGGCGATGCGTTTGTATTAACATTTGCTAGTGGTGGCAGAAGTGCTATAAAGTAATCCTCCATGTGATTGGTAATGGCAGTGTGAAAATTGACACGTGGCACAATTCGGATTCTTACAGCATGTTTGTAATTTTCATCTGTACATTTATTTGACTTGACTTCTTTCAACCCCCCACCTTGCTTTGTGCAAATATTTAATAATCAACGACTACATACCTTATAATTGAGAAAAAAAGAAAACGTCAGTTAAGGTACTTTGTGATGTATCTTAAAAACATGGGGACAGAAAGGTATTCAGGACTGTGCTGGAGCCAGTGCTGACTCATTAGAACCAATGATTAGCATCACCTCTTGTGGTAGGCAGAAAAACGCACCCTCAAAGTTGCTCATATCCCTAATCCCTGGAACCTAGGAATGCTCGACCTTACATGGCAAAAGGGACGTTGCAGATGAGATTAAGGTTAAAGACCTTGAAATGGGGAGAGTATTTTTGATTACCCAGGTGGATCCAATCTAATCACATAATTCCTTGAAAGTGGAGAGCTGAGTATCAAGGAGGGATGTGAAGATGAAGGAAGCCCAGAGAGATGCAGTATGAAAAAGGCTTGACCTGCCATGGCTGGCTTTGAAGATGAAAGAGGAGGGCCGTGAGCCAAGGCTGTGGGTGGCCTCCAGAAGACAGAAAAGGCAAAGGATGGATTCTTCCCTAGAAAGTCCAAAGGAGAACATAGCCCTGCTAACGCCTTGGTTTTAACTTGGTGACCTAACAACCTATAGAGCTGTAAGATAATAACATGGATTGCTAAGTTTGTGCTAATTTTTTAGTGGCAGTGGTAGAAAACTAATGCATCATCCAACTATACATCCCGTGATATCATGCTGGTATCTTGAAATTGGCCATGGTGGGAGAATTTACACTGCTGTAATTGGAAGAGACTACAAAACAGGGATTTATTTTTTGTTCAGAGCAAGGGCTCAACATTTTTTAGCAGTACCACTGGAGATAATTGCTCTTCATTAAGGCTGCCCAAGCTAAGTGAATTGAGTGAATAAATAATTACACAATGAACTCAATTACATTAGGAAATCAGCCTGTAATGTGGGAGGAACATTACTGTTCATTAATGCAGCAATTTATGATATTGGTGAGGGTGACATCTTGTAGGTTGAGGGAGAGGAGTGTGTAAGAGAGTGGTTTGGGGTCAGAAAAGAGATAGTAACTAAAATCCCACTGCATTTTACCCCTGTTAGCACAGATTATATGATGTAGGTGTTCTAAACTCATTTTCATGAACTCTTCAAAAGCACGTACATTACTGGGAGCAAAATATTCTTAGAAAAGCCAAGATGATGTGGGACGGACCAGTAAATAGATTTTCCAGTAGGATACCCTGGTTGTGTTCTATATTTGAAATTTGGACTTATTTTAAAGCATTCCCACCAAATGGTTTCTACCCTTTTACTTGAATACCTTTTGTGAAAGGAAACTTAACTAATTTTAGAGCCATTCACTTCATCTTTGGACAGCTGTCATCCCAGGCAGTTTTGTCCTATACTGAGCTATAACCTGCTTTACTTTAACCCCAGCAATAGTCTTAAATTCAGTCCTCTGATCTTTATCCAATCTAAATCCAATCCATATTCAGTCCATAGTCATGAAATATGGTAGAAGGACAGCATCACCTGCTCAATACATCATGTGCAACTAATGAAGACCTAGTTTCCATGAGCTTTCCTTGGAATGCTCCATCACACTATCAACAACAGGGCAGCAATAAGACAGTGGTAGATTTTGTGAACCTTGGAGCCAGATTGCCTTAGTTCAGATTCTAGCTTGTCACTTGTGAACTTGGACAAGTTACTCATCTCCCCATGCCTCAATTTCCACTTTTTGGTAAATGGTGATGACAATAACACCTCTCTAATGAGGTGTTTTTTTTTCCTTGAGTTGGAGTCTCACTCTGTCGCCCAGACTGGAGTGCAGTGGCTAGGCTCCGGCGATCCTTCCGCCTCAGCCTTCCAAGTAGCTGGAACTACAGGCGTGCGCTACCACGCCCAGCTAATTTTTTTTTTTTTGGGTTATTGTAGAGATGAGGTCTCACCAAGTTGCCCAGGTGGGTCTCAAACCCGCGGGCTCAGGCAATACACTCACCTCAGCCTCTCAAGGCGCGGGATTACAGTCTGAGCCACCAAGCCTGGCTTCTAATGAGGTTTTAAGAGGATTTCATAAGCTAATGTAGGGGAGAAAAGGTAACATCTTTTCCCCACTCATTGCAAGATGTAAGGCTGACACCCGTATTAGATATATTAACAAGACATACCAATTAAAAAAAAAAAAAAGCCTGACACATTTATTCAACCAATGTGACACAGTAGACTTCAGAAGTGAAGACCAAAGAGCCCAAGGAAAGCTGTGTAATTTTATTCTTACGCTTGATAAGAATGAACAGTCTTATAAAACAAGGGTATGATCTATGGTAATAAACTAGTGTGGAGAACCCAGCAAGGCTTGTTTGTTCAGATTCCTCTTGGCTTCGGGGATATGTAAGAACCTTTCCAGATGAGGGTCTTATGACCTGCTTCAGGCAAAGTAGGTCAGAGACTTATTTTATGACCAGATCTCACACAGAAAATCTGGGGAAGGTCAGAGTGACCTTGCCTCTGAGGCCTTCCTAGTTGCCTTCAGTTCGAGATACTTGGGGGTAGCATTTTTGGAGCCCTGACACTAATATCCTTGAAAAACCTTTAAAGCACAACTGCCACATAGTAGTCATTCAATAAATTCTATCTGTGTGAGAATAGTCAACTAATTGCTAAGTATTTTTTACATGTGCACTTATTCATATTTCTAAAAACTGTAAACTTATAAGGTTTGGTTCTTGAACCTAACAGTATAACTTAATATGTGTCCCGAGTTTGAAACTACAGAAATCACCTAGCCAGCACTTGGACTCTCAGTACTCTCTTCCTAAGTAGTAAGTCACCTGTTAATGTCTCTATCTCAGTCAAATTGGGTTAGATAGGTATAACTTTTTAAAATATACACTGTAAGTTACTTTTCTTTTTCAAATCATCATTGCAGAGTTTTTGTTTTGTTTGATTTGTGCAAAGGTAGCTGGTATGAGTTTGAAAAGAGGAGTCGTGGTGGTAGGGGCTGAATTTCTTTGCATTAGAGTGAAAATAATTGGAATTCAGTGGGACACCGTGAGAGATGGGAGGAATAGTAAGAGGCTGGTGTGCAGAATAGGTAGTAAAGAGACAGAAGGATCTTGAAGAACAGAATGACCAATGGTGATTTCATAAACCAAGATGGTGGCTGTGGGATAGCAATGCTAAAGTGAATGCATTGGTACTCATGGGATAATGTAGCTTGAGGATAGACCAGATGTGCATGCATACATATAAGTGCACACACACAATACATATTCACATGTATTTATGTAGATGTATCCTACAAAATATCCAGCTGATGAGCGTATCTCTGCACAGCTTTTGACATTTGATTGAGATACATTGTTCAGAGACTCAGAGTTTCAGCCAGATGTCCTACTGGCTTTGCACCCACTTAAAATAAAAGAAAAATTAGTCAATTTTTCTTCCTGTTAATTTTGTTGTATAAAAACACTCAAAGTGAACTAGAAAAAAGATAAGTGCTCAAAGCAAGAAATCAAGAGACTTGACATAAAGGGGCTTGGCCACAGTCTTAAGTGACCTAAGATAATTTCACAAACAATAGGTATTGAAAGTTGTCTAGGTGCCGGGTACTATTCTTTGTTGTTGGTTTGTGTGTTTCTTTTTGAGTCAGGGTTTCACTCTGACTCCCAGACTAGAATGCAGTGGCACAATCATGATCACCACAGCCTCAACCTCCTGGGGTCAGGTGGACCTCCCGCCTCAGCCTCCTGAATGGCAAAGGCTACAGGTGCACACCACCACTCCAGGCTTTTTAATTTTTTTCATAAAGACTAGGTCTCGCTATGTTGCCTGGGCTGGCCACAAACTCTGGACCTCAAGTGATCCTCCTCTCTCAGCCTCCCAAAGTACGGGATTATAGGCATGAGTCACCACACCCATTCTAAGCTCTTTAGCTACAGTGAAGAACAAAGAAAAATCCCGTCTCTTAAAGAGCTTATATTCTAGTAAAAGAGAGAGATAATAGATAATAAGTACGGTAAATTATATGCATAGAAGGTGATTAGAACCCTGGAAAAGAAGAAAACATCAGGGCGGGTAAAGGGTAAGCTAGCAGAGTGCTGGTAATGAAAAGTGTTCAGTGGCAACATGAAATAGAGGCATCTGGGCAGGACTCATTGAGAAGAACACATTTATGCAGTAACTTGAAGGAGGCGAAGGAGTTGTCCCATGGGTATCCATCTGAAGAGTGCTGCAAGAGGAGGAACCCCCCCCCCCATTCCAGTGCAAAGAGCTAGCCTGGCTGATTAAAGGAGTGAAAGAGAGAGACCATTTATCCTTTAAATTCCAGCACTGGTTTCCAACTGGATTCGGAGACCCTGGGATTCCCTGGAGGTGTCTCAGGATCATTCTTGTGGGTGACATCAGGACCAGTGGGATGAGCTCTAGTCTCTCTCACCTCTCCTTAAACTAAAGAAGTTTAGTTTTTATTCATTTTATGTATTTGGCTTTTCTGCGTGATAAAAATTAAAGGGAAGTTTTCCATTGCCAAAAGGACAAGTTTGCAAACCACGATGTCTGATATTTTCTAAAGTTCCTCCCAGCTCTACCATTCTGGCTTCTTTATAGAAAGCATGTCTGATTCTATAGAGAGTAAAATGGGAGTCGTAATATGCTATAGCAACAGTACTACATTATCTTATTCTGTTATTATCTTATTTTGTTTTTATAGCTTTGACTCAGCATGGTCCTGAAATGCAACAGAAACTTGTCAAGAAAAAATCTATATCCTGCCTAGCTTAAAGTCAATCATTAGGACTCCATCTAAGTGTAATTCTTTAAGATATTTCCAAGGGAGCCGGGCTCGGTGGCTCAGCCTGTAATCCTGTGCCTTGGGAGGCTAAGGTGAGTAGATTGCCTGAGTCCACGGGTTCGAGACCCACCGAAGCAACTTAGTGAGACCTCATCTCTACAATAAATCAAAAAATTAGCCGGGCATGGTGGCATGCACCTGTAGCTCCGGCTATTTGGAAGGCTGAGGCGGAAGGATCGCGGGAGCCCAGCAGGTCGAGGCCGCAGTGACCGGGAGCGCGGCCACTGCACTCCAGTCTGGGCGACAGAGTGAGACTCCAACTCAAAAACAAAACAAAACAAAACAAACAAACAAACAAACAAACAAGATATTTCCAAGGGGATCAAAACATTTGGATGAGAAATCTGGAGAAAGTTTTATGAAAGCAAAACTACTTGAAGGATGTTAAACACGTTGTTTATGGAAATGTGTAAAATATTTTGAGTTAAATGAGGAATAACTTGCATTCAGTAAAATGCACTCCTTTCGAGCATTTTAAGTTCAATGAGATTTGGCAATTGTAAACATCTATGCAACTACTTACAATCAAGATGTGGAATATTTCCTCCACTCCAAAAAGTTCCCTTTCTCCTATCTCAATCAATTCCCTCCCTATTCTGCCACTGGCAATACTGCTCTGCTTTCTGTCATTGTAGATTAATTTATCTTATTTAGAGTTGTTCATATAAGTGAAATATGCAGTGTCTATTCTTCTGTGTCTGAATTTTTCCAGTTAGTATAATGCTTTTGAGATTCATTCATGTTTTTATGCATATCAATGGTTTGTTACTTCTGAGGAGTATTCAACTGTATGGATTTACCACAGTTTATTTATCCATTCACTTGCTGGTGGACATATGAGTTGATTCAAGTTGTGGCTATTATGAACAGACCTGCTGTGAACAATCGTGCAAAAGTCTTTGTGTGGATATACATTTTCATTTCTCTTGGATAAATACCCAAGTGTGAGTTGCTGGGTCATATAATACGTGTATGTTTAACTTTTTATGAAATGTTTCCGCAGTGGTTGCATATTTTATACTCCCACTTAACAATACATGAGAATTCCAGTTCCTCTTCATATGGGCCAACACTTACTGTCAGTCTTTTTCATTTTAGACATTCCAGTGAGCCTACAGTATTAGGCTTACAGTGTTAGGCTTACAGTATTAGGCTTATTGTGGCATTAACTTGCATTTCTATGATGTCTAAAGATACAGAACATATTTTTATTTGATGATTGGTCCTTCATTTATCATTTGTTGTGAAGTGCCTTTTCAAACCTTTTGTTCATTTCTAAAATTGATTGTTTGACGCCTTATTACTGAGTTATTAGTGTTATTTATCTATTGTGGATGTATATGTATATATATACAGGAATGTTTGTATAAATTAAATATGTATGTAGCTATGTATATATGTGTCTATGTGTGTATGCGTGTGTGTGGATATATGTATACAACTGGCTCACTGTATCCACGGGTTCCACATCAATGGATTGAACCAACTGAGGATAAAAAATATTCAAGAAAACAAATTCCAAAAAATGCTAAGTCATTAATGATGTGCACTGTGCAATTAGGCTTATGATGGTTGCATCTGGGCTGAACATGTTCAGACTTTTTTTCATCATTCCCTAAACAGTACAACAACTATTTATGTAGCATTTATTTTATATGAGGTATTACAAGTTATCTAGAGAGGATTTAAAACATATTGATGTGAATAGGTTATATGCAAATATTAAGTCAGTATATATAAGGGATTTGAGCATCCTCAGATTTTTATATCCATAGTGGAGTCCTGGAACCCATCCCCTAGAGATAACAAAGGATGACTCCCTCTCTCTCTCTTCCTCTGTCTCTTGCTCTCTCTCTCTCTTTATATACACACATAAACACACACACACACACACACACACATATATACATATAATATATACAATCTCTCTAACAGACACTGTATATGGAGGGAGAGCCATTTTATTTTAATAGTGTGTTCTGAAGAGAAGTTTTCAGTTTTGATGAAATTCAATTATTTTTTTCTTTTTTGCTCTGTACCAAAAAGATTTTCTTCTGCTTTCATGTAAAAGTTTTCATAACTTTGGTTTTTACTTTTAGAGCTATAATCCAATTTCAGTTAATCTTGTATATGATGTGAGATAAGGGTTGAGGATCACTTTACACATCACAAGTATGGATGATCAAGAGTTCATGTGGTATCTATTCCTTTGTGTCTGACTTTTTAAAAACTTTCTTTAAAAGATTAAACACTAAATCACCTTGGCAATTTTATAAAATATCATTTGATGATATATATATGCATGGGTCTATTTCTAGGCTCTTTATTCTGCTCCATTGGCTTATATAGCAATAATACAGTTTAGACACTATATATAAGTCTTGAAATCAGACACTGGTTTTTCATTTTCAAATTGGCTTTGACTATTCTTGGAGTTTGCATTTTTATATAAATTTGAGAATTAGATTGGAAATTTCTTAAAAAACAAATAAAGCCTGTTGGATTTTGTCTGAGATTACATTGAATATATAAATCACTTTTGAGAGAATTCTTAATAGTATTCAGTCTTCCAATACATAAACATTTTATGTCTCTTCATTTATTTAGAATTTTAATTTCTTTCAACAGTGTTTTATAGTTTCCAGTGTACAGGCATTATATCTTTTGTTCCTTTTTTTGTGTGTGAGTTGGAGTCTCACTCCATTGCCTAGTCTGGAGCGCAATGGTATGGTCACGACCACTCCATCGTCGACCTGCTGGGCTCCAGTGATCTTTCCGTCTCTGCCTTCCAAGTAGCTGGAACTACAGGCACGCGCTACCACGCCTGGCTAATTTTTTAGTTTATTGTAGATATGAGGTCTCGCCAAGTTGCCCAGCCTGTTCTCGAACCTGTGGGCTCAGGCAATCCCTTCACCTCAGTCTCCCAAAGTGCTGGCATTTTTGTTCCATTTTGATCTAAATAATTCATGTTTTTAGGTGCTACAGTCAATGGAATTCTTAAAAATATCAACTGATTGTTGTTAGAATGTAGACATAAAATTGACTTTTGTATAGTAACCTTATATTTCCAACCTTGAAAAACTTACTAGTTTTAGCTATGTTTTTCTTTATTCCTTAGATTTTCTATGCACACAGTTATGTTGTCTGTAAATAATGAGTTTTGCTTATTTCTTTCTATTGTTCCCATTGTCTTTTATTTCTGTTTGTTGCCCTATTGCAGTGGCTTATATTTCTAGTATAATGGCGAATATAGACAATGAGAATAGCCATTTTGGACTTGTTCCTGATTAGAAGGGGAAAACATTTAGTCTTCACCATTAGATATGATTTTAACTATGTAATTTTTTGTTTATGATTTTTATCAATTTGAGGATACTCTTTAATATTCCTAGCTTATTGAGAGTTTTTATCATAAGTGTTTGATTTTCTCAAATGCTTTTTCTGGATCATTTAGATGGTCATAAAAGCTTTTCTCTTTTATTCTCTTTTATTCTTTTCCCATAGTGAGTTTCATTATTTGGTTTTGAATGTAAAACAACTGTGTATTCTGGAACAAATCATATTTAATCATGATATATCATTCTCTCAATATAACTGGGTTTGATTTTATATTTTAAGTAGTTTTACCTTTCTGTTTACAAAAGATATTGGCTTGTAGTGTTTTATTTTCACTAGCAATGTCTTTGTCTGGGTTAGGTCTCAGCATAATGTTGTCCTTATGGACTATATTGAAAGGTGTTTCCTACTCTGTTTTCTGAAAGAATTTGTAAAGAAGAAGAGGGTTCTTTTCCTTTAAATGTTTGATAAAATTCACTAGTGAAGTCATCTGTGCCTGAAGTTTTTTGTGTGTGATTTCTTTTTTAATTGTAAGAATTTTACTCTTTTATAGATTTCTCACAGTTCTGGTGGTTAGGAAGTCCTCGATCAAGGTGCTGACATTCTGTGTTTGATAAGAACTTTGCACTCTGCTTCCAAGGTGGTGCTCTGTTGCTGTGTCCTCTGGAGAAGATGAACACAGTGTCTTCACGAGGCTAAAGGGGCAAAAAGGCAAAGGGTCTAGTGTGGGCTCCTCAACTTCTTTATAAAAGCACTAATTTCATGACTTATTCACTTTCCCAAAGGTCAACTCTTAATAGTCTCATATTGGGTATTATATTCTAACATATGAATTTTGGAGGGACACATGTATCAAACAATCACAATTGCTTTATTCCTGATTTCTTCTGATTAATTTTTTCCTTGTTTCTTACTTATTATGGTTCTAGAATAGTTCACTGATTTTAGAACTCTGTTATCTTCTAATATAGGTATGCAAAGCTATGCATTTTCCTCTAAGCACTGCTTTGACTATGTCTCACAAATTTCAATATAATTTTTTCTTTTAGATCAAAATACTTTCTAATTTTCCTGGTGATTTTTTTTTCTTTCACCCATGGGTTTAGAATTGTGTCATTTCGTTTACAAATATTTAAGGGTTTCCCAGCTGTTTTTATGTCACTGATTTCTCATTTAATTCTGTTGTAATGAGAGAACATATATAGTGTATTCTCAAACTCTTTAAATTTATTGTGACTTGTTTTATGACCCAGAGTATGGTATATATTGTGAATGTACAATTTGCACTTAAAAGGAATGTGTCGTCTGCTGTTTTATAGATGTCTATTAGATCACATTGATATATATTGTGGTTTTAGTTTTTTGTGTTCCTATTAGTTTCTGTCTACTGTTCAGTTACTGAGAGTGTAGTAGCAATGTCTTTTTTCTTCATGGATATTAAACCTCTTTTATCAGATTCACACATTTTGAGTATCGCTATATTTTCTTTAAAAATTGATCCTTTCATCTCAATAATATTCCTTGTTCTTATATCTGCTTTTCAGATATTAATGTAACTACTGATATATTAATTTCAAACACTATATCTTTTCCATCCTTTTATTTTTATCTTGTTTCATTATATTTAAAGAACATTTAAAAAGTAGATTGCTTATAGTTGGGGCTTGTTTTATTATCTAGTCTAACAACCTCTGTATTGCATTTTAATTAAAGCTTTAAGACTATTTGATATACTTATCAATAAGTTTGAATTAAAATCTAACCTCATGTTTCTCTTTTTGTCTCTAATTTCCTGCAATCTTTTGGATTAAATATATAAGTATACTATAGTATCTAATCTGCTATTAATTCAATTCAGTGAAAAATGATTTTGCAGATATAAAGCTCTAGAATTTTCATTCTGTTCTTTTTTATACCTTTCATCTCTGTCACCATTACATTCATATTTTTGTTTAAATCTTTAGGCATATTCAGCATATTTACAAAAGTTGTTTTAAAATCCTTGTGTACTGATTCCATAATCTCTGTCATTTTGGGGTCTATTTTTATTGTATGATAATTTTCTGATTGTGTACCAAATTTTCTTGTATCTTCTCCTGTTTGATAATTTTGAGTTTCACTTTGTTGAGTACTGGATTTTATTATGTTCCTTTAAAGTCTTTTGGATTTTGTTGAGGGAAATAGTTGCAACTTTCAGATTAGACTGGTCACTTTGAGGCTTTTTTAAAAAGCCTTTTAAATTATAGATCTAAAGTAGCCTTTACTCTAGAAAAAATGAATGTCCCCTACTGACATGTGATCCTTCTGTGGTCTGTATTCAATGAACTTTCTTCATTTTGACTGGTGGAAACTTGAACAATTTCAAGTCATGTGTGAACTCTGGAAATTGTTTGACTTAAAATACTCCAGTAAATTTTTTCTTACCCAGTACTTATTTTTTCCTAGCTTTATGGAGTTTTACTCCACACATGCACATGTTCATCCAAAGACTCAAGAAGATCTCTGAATAGATTTGTGGAGCTCTTTCACTGTCAAAGGAGCTCCTCTTTGACACTTGATACTCTGACTTTCCAGTTCTCTCTTGGAAAATATTTCCAGCCAGAAATAGTTTCTAGATTTGGGAAGTGGAAAAGTTTGCTCTATTTTATTGCATATTCTCTTAAATAATTTTCTTTGTACTAGCAGTTAACTTTGGCTGTGTTGAGTAGGTTATAGGATACAAGTATGTCCAACTTTTTTGTAAATATTGCTAAATAGTCTTCTAATGTGATTATATTGATTTATATACCCATATTTTGTGAATTTAAATTGCTCTTACTTTTCACCATATCTTTTGCTATAAGACATAGATTGCTACTAATGGCTTATAGATTTGAGAAATTTTTTCATGGTTATTGGCCATTTAGGTATTTTTGTGTGAATTTTCTGTTTAAACTCTTTTTTACTTTTCTAATTAATTATCTGTCTTTCAAACTTATTTTGAGTTTTTAAAAAATATGTTCTAGATATAAGCCATTTGTGTGCTGCACACATCTTTTTCTGTGTGGGTTATTTTTTCACTCTCCTATTGATGTCTTTTTTTTTTTTTTTAAGTCAATGCCACTAATCACCTGGGAAATGCAAATCAAAACCACAAGGAAATATCACCTCACACCTGTTAGGAGGCTATTATCAAAACAATAAAAAGTTAAGAAATATTGAGAATGCAGGGAAATTAAGACCCTTGTATATTGTTGGTGGGAATAAAAAATGGTACAACCCCTTCGTGAAAAAGTATGGAGATTTCTTTAAAAATTAAAGATAGAACTACTATATGGTTCAGCAAACCCATCTCTGAGTATTATCCAAAAGAATTGGAATCAGGATCTTGAAGGGATATTGACATTTCATTGTTCAATGTAGTACAATAGCTAAGATGTGGAAACAACCTAAATGCTCACTAATGAATAAATAAAGAAAATGTAGGGCCGGGCTCAGTGGCTCAATCCTGTAATCCCAGCATTATTGTATTGTAGAGATGAGGTTTCACCAAGTTGCCCAGCTGGTCTCGAACCCCAGGCGAAGGGATTGCCTGAACCTAGGGGTTCGAGACCAGCTGGGCAACTTGGTGAAACCTCACCTCTACAATACATCAAAAAATAAGTTGGGCATGGTAGTGCGCACCTGTAGTTTGAGCTACTTGTAAGGCTAAAACAGAGGGATCACCTGAGCTCAGCAGGTCAAGGCTGCAGTGGCTGTGAGCGTGTCACTGTACTCCAGCCTGGGCAACACAGTGAGACTCCGACTCAAAAAATTAAAAAAATAAAGAAAATGTGGTATATACACACAATGGGATATTATTCAGTCTTTAAAAAGAGGGAAATTCTGTAATATGTGATAACAAGGATGAACCTGGAAGATATTATTTTTCACTGAAGTCCAATATATCAATATTTTCTTTTATTATTAGGAAGCACGAAAAATTGTGTAGAAAGTAGATTTTGTGATCTGATTGATGAGGCTTTGAAACACCATGCTAAGGGCTCACATAGTGTTGCTGTAAGCAATAGCGGGCTTAGGAATCCTTTCCCCACTTGAATGACTTAATCAGTGATATTTTAAGGATTGTACTAGTGGTGAAATGTACAATGGGTTGAGAGACTGAAGAGGAAACTGCATTCTTGGGCACCACTTAGAAGGTCTAAGGTAGTTAGAGCAATAAGATCATGAAATATGTTGAATGCAAGAGAATAGGAGGAGTGAGGGTAGAACATATTTTAAAGGAGCATCAGTAACTTCTTGATTAATGATACCAGTGGCACAGGCCAGAATGTGTAGTCAGCATTGATATTTCCATTCCTCCCACCTGTTACCTTCCATTAGTCATCACATGCTGTCAATTCTACATGCTGGATAGCTCTAGAATCCATCCACTTTCCCCCGCCCCCACCTTAGTCTAGGCATTCATGGTCTTTGGTCAGAATTTCTACAACAGTATCCTCACTTGCCCTCTACCTTTGCTCCCTTCAAAGTGTCCTCAATACTAATGACTGGGCTTGTCTTTCTGAAATATAATTGAATTATCCTATTTACGTGCTAAAGTTTCTTCGGGAGTAGTTCTTTATTAAAACATGAGCTTCATACTTCTTATAGGACTCAGAAGACCCTTTGGATTTGCTCCAGCTTGTCTTTCATACTCATCATCTATCCCTACATGCACTAAGTTTTTCTTTTTTCTTTTTTGAGTCAGAGTCTCACTCTGTCACCCAGGCTGGAGTGCAGTGGCACACTCACAGCCACCGCAGCCTTGACTTGCTGGGCTCAGGCAAGCCTTTCGCCTCAGCCCTCCTCCAAGTAGCCGAACTACAGGTGCACACTATCATGCCCAGCTAATTTTTTGATATATTGTAGAGACGAGGTCTCACCAAGTTACCCAGGCTGGTCTCGAACCCCTGGGCTCAGGCAATCCTCTCGCCTCAGCTTCCCAAAGAGCTAGGATTACAGGCTCGAGCCACTGCGCTCGGCCTAGATTTTTCAGTCAAACCACAGATTCCAAGTTCCTCAATACATCATGTATTATGACCTCGTCATACACGGCCAAGGCCTGTTTACCTTAGGGTCTTAATTCACATCTCTGAAGCATCCCCAGACACAGTTGAAAACCTTAACATTTCTTCTATGTGCATTTTCTACATTCTGTGAAGCAGGCATATTATTTCATCTTGGCAGTTTGCACGGACTAGAAGTTCGGTGGTGCCATTCACAAAAATATGGATGACAGGAAGAACTTTGAGCCCAGTGTGCTGGGTTTGAGATTCTGGGTGGACATATAGTCAGAAATATGCAGCAGGTGCCTGGAAAGAGGGAGTATACATGAAATACTGAGCTTAAATATCGAGCCCAGCCAGAGCTATTCTTTTATTTTTGAATTTGAGGACCTTTGAACTTTAGACATTTTTGAGCTTATCAGAAGGAGAATATAAAAAATAAGAGACTGGAAGATATATATATATTGTTACTTGGAATAAAACTTGTATGATTTTATTTTTTAATTTTTAAAATTTTTTGTAAAGATGAAGTGTCACTCTGTCACTTAGGCTGGTCTCAAACTCCTGGCCTCAAGTGATCAAACGATCCTCCCACTTCAACTGCATGAAGTGCTGAGATGACAAGTGTGTATATGTTTTTAATATGCAATGATTTTAAATATTTTAAAATAATGTTTATTTTTTCTGATACTAATAGTACATACGCTTTCTGTAGAACATTAGGAAATATAAAAAAGAAAGTAAAATAACCTATAATCCCAACATTCAGATAGAGCTACTCTTTTTTTTTTTTTTTTGAGTTGGAGTCTCACTCTGCTGCCCAGACTGGAGTGCAGTGGCAAGCTCCTGGCCACTGCAGCCTCTACCTGCTGGGCTCCAGTGATCCTTCCACCTCAGCCTTCCAAGGAGCTGGAACTACTCTTGTGTCTGGCTAATTTTTGATTTTATTGTAGAGATGAGGTTTCGCCAAGTTGCCCAGGTGGGTCTTGAACCCGTGGGCTCAGGCAATCCACTCACCTAGGCCTCCCAAAGTGCTGGGATTGTAGGCATAAGCCACCACATCTGAGCCATCAAGCCCAGCCAGAGCTACTCTTTTATTTATTTATTTGAGTTGGGAGGTCTCACTCTATTGCCCAGGTGGAGTACAATGGCATGATCACTGCTCACCACCTGGTGATCCCCCTGTCTCAGGCTCCAGAGTAACCTGGACTAAAGGTGTATGTATACCACCATGCCTGGCTATTTTTTAATTTAATTTAATTTTTTGTAGAGACAAGGTCTTGCTATGTTGCCTTAGTTGGTCTCGAATTTCTGAGCTCAAGCAATCCTCTCACCCCAGCCTCCCAAAGTGCTGGGATTGTAGGCATAAGCCACCACATCTGGCCCAGACATAGCTATTCTTAACATATTTCTTTCTAATTCCTTTACCAAGCAAATAGATTTTCATTACAAAGATTATAATGCTTCAAAAACCTTGTGTCCTGATTTTTGTTTTGAACAGAGGTACAGAAGTTTGAGTTATTTTATGCCTCAGTATATGGCCTACTATGAACATTGACCTGTGCAAGGCTCCTTTTCTCCGTCTATCTCTATCTATCATCTGTCATCTATTCTGTTCTTCCTTATTCTCTCTTATTTCCTTCCTAGCACAGACAATCATTCTAATATATTTGGCATATATTATTTTCTTTGTAGGTGTTCTATGAAAATCATGTATTTTGTGTGTATATGTACATTTGACTTTTATTCTAAAATAGTTACAGATTTACAGTGAGTTGCAAAACACGTACATGGGGATCCCAAGAACTGTTTATCCAACCTCTTACAATGCCATGGTGTTCTGTAACCATAGCACACTAAACCAGGAAATTGACATTGGTACAATTTGTACAACTTATTCTGATTTCATGACTTTGCAATCACTCCTTTGCATATCCGTATGTGTTTATAGTTTTATAGAATTTTCGTTTTGTGTAATTACCTCTGCATTTGAGACGATGGATTTTTCCCTTGCCATTGCCACAGGGTTCCTTCCTGCTACCCTTTAGAGCTAGCCTATCCTCTCCCTTATCAATTTCTAATCCCTGATAACCACAGACTCTTTTCTAGCACTATGATTTTATTTTTGAAATGTTATATAAATGGATTCCTAAGGCATGTAACTTTTGAGATCGGCATTTTTCACTCAGCGTAATTTTCCCATAAGACCCATACAAATGGCTGCATGCATCAGTAGTTCATTACTTTCTATTACAGTCATCCCTCGGTAGATGTCGGGGATTGTTTCCAGGACTCACTTTGACCCTTTGCAGATACCAAAATCCACAAATACTCGAGTCTCTTATATAAAATGTTGTAGTATTTGCATATAACCTTCTTCCAGGACAAAGGAAATCATCTCTAGATCGCTTATAATACCTAATACTATGTAAATGCTATGTAAATAGTTGTTATACTGTTTAGTATGTGCATTATTTTTTATCATTGTGCTATTTTTTATTTTTGCTTTTCCCTGAATAATTTTTTGTTGGAGGTTGGTAGAATCTGAGGATGTGGAACCCGTGGATACAGAGTGAGTGTAATGAGTAGTATTGCATTGTATGAATGTACCACAATTTTAAATTTACATGACTGGTATTTAGCTGTAGACATCATTATGTTATTTGTGCTTTTTTCCTCAACACTATATTTCAAGACCCATATTTTAAGACCCATCTGTGTTGCTGTGTGTACTTCTAATCTCTTGCTTGGATTATTGCAATTACCCTTCCACCTTACTGTTTTTTGTAACTCAGCAGCCAGAGGGTCCTTTAAAAGTATCAACAAATGATGCCATTCCTCTGCTCAAAGCTCTCCAGTGATGTCCCACATCAAGCCCCAAAGTGACTTAGCCCTAGCCGTGCTGACATCCTTCCTATCCCCAGAACATGACAGGCACGTCTTTTTTTAGGCCCTTTGCATTATTTCCTCAATGCTTGTTTCCCAGATATCCACATGGCGAACTCCTTACCTCCTTCAAGCTTCTGCTCTGTTGTCACCGTCTCATTTAATCCTAACTTGGGTACCGGTTTTAACATTGGGACTCTGCTACCTTGCACTAAAGGGTAGTGGTGGGTAAGAAGAAGTGACACAGGCTGTCTAGGAATAATGGAAAGACCATTGTTCTGTGAGCCCCAGCACTCAGACCCTGTGGCCAGGGCAGCTCTGAGCTCATTCTAGCATGCAGTGGACACGACTTCACTTCTCGGAGCCTCAATTTTATCACATGTCAAGTGAGAACTAGATGATGTCCATGGTCCCTTTTAGTTCAAGGGTTTGGTGACTCTGTGTCTAACTCTTCACTCCCCAACCAAGTCTGACCCCTGGGGATTTGGCACTGGTTCTTTCCCCTAAACAACATCCCTCCACACCCTCTGTCAGGCATTGATGTCACCAGTGACTCCTTCTGGAATGGATTCCAGTTGGCAGCAGAGATGCCATTAAGAAAGGAAGATACATTCTGAAGTGAGAGTCGTTGGGGGGGATATTTTAATTTCCCTAGTAATTCTCAGAGGCAGGGAAAGACACACTATCAGACTTCAACCTCTCTGTCTTCTCCACTAATTGAATGATTTAGGGAACACATTCGATCTCTTTGAGTCCTAGTTTTCCCATCTGTAAAAATAAAATAATCATTCTCCTCATCCTGGCAAATCCATTGTGAGGCATAATTAATGCTTGTAAACTCTGAGGCTTTGATGAAACACTATAGAAGTGTAACATATTATTATAACTAATTACAGGGCACCCGTGTGTAAAATACACTCAAAATGACAATATTTTTACCTGAAGACAGACAGAGAGAAGAGGTGGATGGAGAACATATGAATAAAGGAGAAATAAAGGAAACATAAACAACAAAGAAATATAACAGAATGCAGTAAGGCAAAAGAAAAACAATTTTTAAAAGTCAAGTAGAAGAAAAGTTAGATAACCACATTGGAGGATAACTAAAAGAATACATTACTCAGAACTTATTAGGAACTTATAATAACTATTATAAACAATAATACAAATAGTAGCTAAAATTAGCTGTTAGCAGCCATTCCACTGCTATTCGCATGTGTGGTAGGCAGAATTCTAAGATGGTCCCATGATGTCTGCCTCCTAGTGGTGTTTTCTGTGCTTATGTTATTTTACACGGCAAGAGGATTTTGGAGTTGCGATTAAGGTTATTGACCAGTTAATGTTAAAATAAGGGGATTAACTGAGTAGGCCTAACTTAATCACATGACTTCTTTAAAAGCAAAAAGTTTTCCTGGCTGGTGGTTAGAAGAGGGATTCCTAAAGATGTTCTCGTGCTAACCTAAAAGAAAGCTAACCTCATATTATAACCTACCTGGGGGCCACCATGGAAAGAGCCTGAAGATGGCCTTTAAGAATTGGCCAGTAGCTAGTGAAGAAAGGGAGACCTATGTCCTATGACTGCGAAAAACTGAATTCCTGTTCACAATAGCAAGAACCTGCAAGCAACCATGCTGTCCATCAAAAGAGGACTGGATTAAAAAAATGTGGTACATACACACGATGGAACACCACGCAGCTATAAAAAAGAACAAAATCATGAATTTCGCAGCAACCTGGATGAAACTAGAGTCTATAATACTGAGTGACCTCTCACAGAAAC